>JBAJNP010000288.1:0-54253 GCA_036877545.1 Yasuhikotakia modesta
GTGTGAGTGGTCGGTGTCATTCTTCAGAGCTGTGGATTTTGGAAGAGCGTGTAAGGCCAAAGTAGCATCACCTGACAGCACAGCCCGCTAATTGACATTTTCATTAACACTGAATTTATATACCTATTTCTGTCTGTGATAATGACCATTTCTTGGAGAAGCAGGAAGTCTGTTGACGGGCATGTGATTGGGGAGAAACTCACATAATTACAGCAAAGCCTTTGTTGGCCCATGACACACTCCAGTGTTGAGCAGTTTCTTTGGACCTCATTGGCAGCACATGGTAAGCAGTAAGTTGTAGAGAAAAACAGTAAGCTTCCTTTTAAGTAAATTAATTTGCTGTGGGATGCTAGGTGTCTTGCTAATCAGGAAAAACTCTCACTAGACAGGAAGCGACTCCCATTTGCATACAGTGCAAGAAAAATCTGCTATCATATGATTAGCCAAGGTAATTAAAACAGATGTAACTTAAACACGTGCTTAAGTACCACTAATTAATATGTAATTATGCACTCATTTAGACACAAGTTAACACATTTAACAGAAACAGACGTCTCCAGCTCCACTCATTGTCATTATCCCAAAAAAAGCTTTTCAATTGAGAGATAAAAACAAAGATTGTGTCTAATGACGAAAGATACAGATGCTTGATGGTTTTTACTTTGATAATGTGTGCACAGCTTAGGCACATAAATCATGATGGGTAATTTGTTCTTTTCATGACCCAAGGCTAAAGGTCAAAGGTCATTCATATGCATATGTGCCACTCCATTGCTCAGAGTTAGCCAAATGTAAAAAGGCCACTTCAAAGCAAACAAAAGACAAAATATTTTAGCATTTCCATTTTAGTTTGTTTGCTTGATATGGTTGTATTATGTGTAGTTATGGGTATAAGCAAAAAAACACAAGTGGAATTCTCAGTTTCTCTCAGTCCAGTTCTTCTTTTAAAGGTGATGTTATTTTAATGTTTTTTTTATATTTTCCAAGGCAATTCCATTACAATGTGTACAAACCAATATATTTAAGCCATTTATAAGTTGAATGTCCTGTAAGTGCCCAGTTAACAGCTATAAAAAAATTGCTTTTGACCTGAGATAGCAACATTTGCTTATCCAATGGCATTTGTTTGGGGTGGCACCTACTTCTCTGACCAATTGTAGATTTGTTCTGATAACCTGTTTTAAACAGTTATTATTGTGGCATTTCCATTTGGTGCCGCTAGTGGTGCAGAAATGGCCCACTTCACCTTTAACATTCTCCTCTGCTATCAGACAGTCACTAAGCTGAATAAACTGATAATGTGTCCTTCATTTCTCATCATATCACAGTATTATGAGAGTGAGAGTCCATCTGTCCTATCAAGGCAATGTAGACTCTTTCTTTCTTAGATATGAATGGCAGTGTTAGACTGGAACCCTGTGGTGAGGTGGAGATACGCAGCGGGCGTCTGTCGCTCGTAAAAGAAGAGATCACCTTGGGCAGCCACGTCGAGCCGCTCCGCCATCGTTAACAGCAACGTGCCGCTGATCAGCAGCATTCCTGACAACTCCATTCAGCCGCCACCTGCTGGCTGTCAATCACAGGGAGGGGAGGGGGAGAGGCAGGCGTCCTAGGGCTATTGACAAAGCTGTCGACACAGAAATGAGACGTGCCTATCAAAGCAACGACTCTACCTTTCTCTCTTGTTTTCTCTCATTCTGCCATCTGTGGCATTACCGCTACGGACCAGCAGTAATGATACAAATGCATCTGGACAACATATATAGCGGTCTATGACACCGATGTTCCTACAGCCTGCAAATGTATTTGTGTTTCCATTCCGTCTGTTACCGCAGTCGGGTTGAGGTGTTTATTTTAATCCCCCATAACATAATACTGTGACTTTTTGACCCAGGCTTGTCAATCTCAGCAGAAGTACAGCTCACAGATGCTTTAACCAATGATGATCTTGTTGGCATGGTAACATGTGACATGCATAGCAGAACAGTTTAAGATACAGATATAAATTAAGATTCTGGTCTAAATCAGTTTAAGAGTAATACGCAGATACACAGGCATGTGTCCTAGTGGACAACACTGGTACTACAAGCTACAAAATAGTTTTTGTTTTCATGTTTTCATCTACAGTATGATGAAAAAAATCCTTGCAGCACAAAACGATTTTGGAAAGAAACTCATAATGACACATTTGTTATAGCAGCCAAACACAATATACAGTAAAGATCCTATTTGACTCTGTGTCATTTTGTTGTCAGTCATTAGATCAAACACAATTTCTAGAGCTAACCTAATTGCTAGTGCCTACTAGTTATTTTAGCATTTATTTTATTAAATATAATTTTGTGAAATAAAAAAAAGCTATTATATATCATTCATGTATTTCTGTAATATTATTTTTTTCAGTAACAAAAGAGATTTTTATTAGTTTATATCAAGTATACCAGTTTTTCCAAACCTGTGCATTATAGTAAGACCCATGATTATAGTTAAAACCTGGAGCTGTTGTTCAGTATAAAATTAACAACGAATTAACAGTGAAGTCCCCACCCTGTTATTCACACAATTGTATATACCTTATATGATGTGTAGCTAAATGCATTTTGTCCACTGCGCAACTTAATAACAAGCACACTGAATCATTGAATCAAACAGTGATTCTTTCTGGAAATGCTTAGGAAAACAATTATTTCAAGGCATCTTACAATGTCTCTTTCAATGTCTTCCTGTCTCCTGCACAGAAACAAAAGGAGGGAAACAATAAATAAGAAAGAAAAACACAACACGCTGTCAGTTTCACCAAAATTATTTGACATTTGCAGGTAGATGCGCAAACCTTAATCACCCGCTGCTTTAATATGCTTTAAATAATGCACAACCTCAAAACAGAACACCTGTTGCTCAGATGTGCTGATGCAAATATCAAGGGGATTAATTAAAAGTCAATTATATTAATTTGGCTTTTGAAGGGTGATCGTGCAAGATAAAGAATGATTCTATGAGCACAGATACTCCAGCTCCTGATTTTTAATGCGGTTTTATCAGAGTCCATTAAAAGAGCTTGCGCACGAGTGCGATGTTGTTTAGATGCCATTCTATGTAAATTTAATGAGCATTTGAGTTTCATCTTTTTAATGCGCATATATCTGTCTTATGCATAATTGAAAAAATGCTAATAACTAAACTGTTTGTTTCCCTGGCCCTGTTTTTTGTGAAGTTGTGCTGTGAATCTTGGTGCTGTGAACAATAGTGTGGTTTTCCTTTTACAAGTGGATAGCGATTTGATGGTGATTATATTTTGATGCAATAAAATACCATTGAAACAAATTAAAGCTGACATTTTTGTCATTTGAATACAGATGTGCACTCTTAAGGAAAAGAGAAAGTATGTGAAAGTAAATGTGTAAAATTCAGTCAGTTTGTTAGTCAGTTTGGGATAGACCTCATGAAAAAATAGACAAGATAAATAGACAGAGCTTTAATTCATTTAATTTTAGGGGCAACACCCAAAAATAGAAAATAACTAAGATGTTCCTGCAGTTCCTATGGGTTTAGATATAGAGTTTTGCTTCTCTGCAGACCGACTTGATGATGGTGAGATTGTCTGTCTCACCATCTGTGTGGGCCATATTGTCTGTTTTGTTGTGCCCTTACATATACAATAGACACTTGCAACTTTACAGTAATGTTCGGGCACCATAAAAAATGGATACACATACAAACACACAGACTTTTCATAAAGTATCTTGTATTTTAACAAGCTATCATTTTAAAATAGGTTTCTGCTAGTGTGTTTTAGGTTTAGAACTTTAACCCTTCTGAAACAGCTTCAGTAGAACATTTGACCTGAAGACTGCAATGAAGAGCACTTGGCGTTTAATTTCAGATGAACATACAGATTTCCAACTGCCAACCCAATCTATCCTCTGCGGTCCTGGAACTCCCCTCATTCCTTCTCTCCTCTCTGTCTTTCTCCCACCCACACACTGACCTGTTCCTGCTCCCAGTGGAGACTCTTCTTCCTGCTGGTGCTTTTGAGAACTATATCTACATACCCACACATTTGTGGCATACAAATACTCTTTTGTTGAATCCAGTTAATATGGAGTTCAGAGTTTTGTTGCTAAATGTCTCTTTCTGTCAGAAATATATTGTATTGAAGGTCAAATTGTTTTTAAGTGTTGTCAGGTTCACTATTCAGCTACAAGGCTGATGCATGGAAAAGAGTTTATTAAATTGCTTTATTTACATCTTTAAATTGTTTTGAAAAATTTTTTTTTGAAAGTTTTAAGTTAAACGCATCTTTGCAGAACTGCAGTATACAGAGAGTTCTGCCACACACAGATATTGCTGTTGATCTTGCTGCGCATTGCTTTGGTTTCGTCTATTCAAAAGGACATTCCAGAACACTTGTGGTTTGTTCAGATGCAACTTTGTAAACCTAAGCTGTGGTGCCATGTTTCTTTTTACAGAGAGATACATTCTCCTGCAACCCTCACAAACAAGCCATACATGTTCAGTCTTCTTCTAATTGTGTTTTTATGAACTCTTCTTCTTCTCTTCCTTATTCTTCTTCTGCAACTGATTGGCGGTGGGTCACATTTGCTGATGATTAATTAATCAAGGGCATTGATTAGCTGCAACTTAATTATTATGGAGCAGTAAGAGTATAAGTAATTTTACACACATGGCTTCTCTATTTTTATTCCTGCTTTTTTAGATAAATAATTTGATGGTATGGTATGTCATGTGTTGTTGTTCATCTAAGATTGTATTTACTTAAGGCCTGATATGGACCAAATGATACTTTTTATGCCCTGATATGTGAAAAAAATACTGCAATAAAGAAAGATAAATGCAGTGAAAAAATAGGACAGAGCTGGCATAGGTCAGATCATCAGTCACCTTTTAAAAACATGTTTGAAAAGACGCTTTTCACAAACTCAGATCTTTAGATTTTTACATAGAACTGTAGTTCATGACTCCCATTTCTGCTTATACAAAAGAATGTCACTATATATGTCTGAGCAAACATGCTCTCAAGTTTACTTTCAGAATACGCAGTGCACCTTGACCTGTTGCAAACACACTATTCAAAACATTAATACTACCCACGACTGTAGCGCTGCTTTCTCCAGCAGGCTGCTTGGCAGTGCTGGTGGGTGGGATAATGGCCCAGGAGGACTGTGATTATGAGAGGGGAGGGGCCAAGAGAACGTTTCCTTTTGCCGCGACATCATTTTTATTATCCGCTGCCCATCGGAGGTCCTTGAGAAACATGTACTTTCAGCCTGGGCAATCACTCATCTGGGGTCCTGCTCCGAGAGAGAAGAAGAGAGAGAGGGACAGGGGAATATCGACTGATACCCTTCAGCAGTACAGAGAGAGGAGAAAGCCAGTGAGGGACAGAAACTAACAGACACATGGAGATAAAGAAGTGCTGACCAACTGTGTAGATGATTACAGAACGCTTGCCCCTCTCTGTTAAACTGATATCAACAGCCAATCATAATTAGACCTCTCCTTAACAGCAGCCAATCAAATGCTTTTCTCATAGTTTGGCAGTGATTAAACCATCAGGCCACACATCGCTGTGCCAGGACCTGTGAGGATTATGTTTACTGTGGGAAAAAGTGTGTATTAAAAAGGGAAAAAGCAATCACACTCAAGGACCTGGGAAGAGAACTTTCTCCTTAGTGTGGTCATATTTATCAGGAACATCTGATTGTGATGAAGCTCTCTGGGAAAAGTGGATGCATGTTTCTTAAATGGGCTACAAATAGAAAACCATCTGACATAAAATCTTTAATTCTTTGTTTCAGCACTTCACTGATTAACATTGTTTAAACTCTTCCTCCCCACATGCTCCTCTCTGACAATCAGCTCAGGTTCCAGCCAACAGTTTTCCAGTATCAAAGTTTTCTACATATGATTGAAGTTGGAGTGGAAATTATTAGCAAAAGTCAGTAAAATATGGCAGATAAACAGAGAGAAGTGAAATAAGCCAAAAAAGTTGCAACACTCCCCCCCCCCACACACAATACATTTTAATTGCTGTTTATGTCTCCGAAAATCATCTCTTATATTTCAGCTTTTCTTGTCATTCTATGTAATTCAGCATTAAGCAAACTCAAGCCCCTCCCTCCTTGATGACTGTTGACATATTTATAACTGCAGAATATTCCAGTATTTGATGTATCTAGTCTGTGATATGTTGTAATCAATAATACATTTGTGATAAGTTCACCAATATGACAGAAAACAAAGCTACATCAAGTGTATACAGAGTGGTCTGTGTTTGGCTAAAAATGAAGCACAGAAATCTAAACTGTAAATAGTGCCTGTGATTAATATGAAAATAACATCACAACATGCAGGAGCATCAGTGTTTCTTGAGCTGATTTGAAACAGTGCATGAGCATCTAATGATGTAAACTTTCAGTGGGAGGAGTTTAAATGTGTCCTGCTTCACTTCTAGCCCGGCTGGAGGTCAGTCTGATTGTTAATCTGATTCTGATCTTAGACCTGCCTGTCTCTCTAACACCAGACAGCTTATTGTCATGATGATGGCCATGACAACCCTTAACACACCCTTTGCACCCCCACTCTCTTTCCCCTCTCTCTCTCTCTATCTCTCTCTTTCTCTCTCTCTCGTTTTCTCTCTTCAGATTGTCTCATCACTCTGAAGGGAGCTTGTCTCTCACGCAGATACCTGATGGCCGACAGGCCTCAGCTTCCTGTGGGTCTGATAATCAACGTTCTGTCAGGGCTGTCAATATCCAGCAGACAAAGAGGCGACTGGCGCCTAGACACATATACATACAAATCCACACACACACACACAAATACAAATACGTGCACATGCATGTGGGTTCATGCTTTCAGACTCTCAATCACAAGCTAAAGAGCCCATACAGTGACATATTCTCGTATATCCACTATCATTACATTATACCACACACATACATCCAAGCACACACATACACCTGCCGTAAATCAGCCACGGCTGTCAGGCCATGCTCTTAGTAGAGGATAGATTAGACACTGTGCCTGGATCTCTCTTGATGAACACTGCAGGCTTTATTAATTAGAGCTAATCATGATGAATGCTGGGCCTGTCTACTCCTCACACTGACAGCAGACAGGGTTCATGTGGCCTGCTGAAGCTAGGTGACAGAAACAACGACAAAGCTTTAAACAGGAAGCTGACCCATGTCGTCACAGTTGTCTTCCACTCACACTGAGATATCATCAGAGCACGTCACTCATTAGCTGTAGTCACTGGTGATGAGAAGACAGATTTCAGACCACATGCAGGAGAAAAAGGTATGGTCATCACATACTGCATAACGTCTAGCTTTCAGCAGTGTTCATTGTTCTTGTTTGTCGACGTCTTACGTTTTTAACAATGGGAAATGTTCTCAGAATGTAGGCTAACATTCTTCAAAAGTTCTCTTAATGTTATTATATGACCAAGCAAAATCGCTAATGCAACATCTAAAAAGCAAAACATTTTGAATGCTCTTAAAACTTAAAAATTTTGTTGCTTAATGGAAACATTACAGAAGCATCTAGTTGTACTAGTTGTACTAGTTGACCCAATAAATTATGTACATATTTTACAGTTTGATGTAACCATCAGCAGCAATTGTTGTTCAGTTTAGGGGGATCATATGACCCTACATTTCTAGACTATAGAAAATGAGCTGAAAACAAAATGATAAATGCTCGCTTTCTATTTTTCGCTATATAGTTAATTTCTTCTCTTCCCTCCATAGAGGTGCTCTCACTGTTTTGCATTATGCATTGCATATTAGTGTGTGTGTGTGTATGAAGCTTGGTCTGTTCAATCACTGACCCCTAAATCAGTTAAGGAAACAGTTTGACATCGACTGTAATGAGAATAAATGAAATGATTGGGCCTCATCAAGCAACAAACACATGCTTCTCTCTTTATCACCCCCTTTGTTTCCATAACACACCCAGCAGCAACAATGAAAAATTAGACCTAATTAGTTGCACAGTGCAGGGGAACCTTTGTTGAGGACTTTATATGAAACGCTATCCTGTAACAATTACATATTCATGTAAATTCCCTTACAAATAACAGCAGAACTAATGGGCTATCAGGTAGACTTTACAACATCAGCAGGACGCCTGGCACGTGACAGGTGACCTGAGTCCTCCATGATATAATTAGGGTTTTTATTACCCATTTTTTCTATTGCTCACTGTTGAGTGATAGTACTTTCAAACAGACAACTTACCAAAGATGAACCTCAAACAGTTGAGAACGTTCACCTTAATGGCTGTTTCCTGTAGATCCTGTGCAGTCACATCTTTTGATGGCCACAGCACAGCCCATGTCAAACGTGGAACAGACATCTCAATGTCACTGAGAAATGATTACATGCCTTTATCACAATCCATGTTCACCCTGCAGTCTTGTTGTTTGATGGTCAGTAGTTTTGATGACCCAGCTTTCAGGAATTGTTCTCCGAATGATGGCTGATAGTCTTTAAATCTTTAAAAATATAAAAATGTTCTTGCAGTAATTTTAGTAGAATGTTTTTCTCACATTTTAAATAGTTAAAAATATTAATATAAAAAATATGCTTTTTATTTAAAGTGACTTACAAAGAGAGATAGAATGACACATTTTGTCAAAGAACCAAGAAATAAGGTTAATAGAACATATACAGAACTGGTCATTTTAAATGTCCTTATAAAAGTTCAAGTTCAATTTATTTATAAAGCGCTTTTCACAATGGTTCATTGTCACAAAGCGGCTGTACTTGATGGAAACATTACGAAAATGTTCTTACACCTAAAATTGTTAGTTTGGGCATCAATTAAACATGGTTCAATTTGTAACCAATTATAAAGGTCTTTAGCTTCCCTTGACACCATACTGTATCTCATTCCATTTAAATGTATACCACCAGTTTTAACATTAAATGGACATTTTTAATATTAAATGTAATTAATCTCCAGCGATTTGAAACAGAAGCAATGTTGTATATGTAAAGCTTTTGTGATAAATTGTAAGTTTGGATACGTTACATTTCCTGATAGGATGGAATCATTACTGTTTAGTCAGAGACACACATACACGAGACAACCGATAGGTAACCAACAGATTATCCAAATTAAATAGACAGCACACTTATGGTAGAGCACTATGGAGAAACAATGCATCACAATAGAAGATTATCTGTGGCTCTTTCTTATTGGCTCTCTCTCTCTCTTTGTTGTGTGCAATGGGCATTCTTCAAAGCACCCCACTTAACAAACCCTGCTGACGGTTTGTTTTTACTTTCTCTCTGCCTATCTCTCTCCTCTCGTTCTCTTTCTGTCTCAGTGTTAATTAAAGCAGGAGCACGCGTGTGACTCCACTTCAGATTGGGAGTGCAGCGGGCTAATTAACCTCGCCTGTCCCTCCGCGCAACTTAGCCCCACAACCACCATTATGGCTTTAATATGCCAAATTAGAAACTGATTTTGAACTGCATCTGCCCTGAAGAGAAATATTGATCCCTACTCTCTCTTTCTCCCTCTCTCTTTCTTCCTCACTCACTTTTTTCCTCCTTTTTGCCCACTAGCCATTTGGTCTTGTGGTTCGGTTCTATTGCCTAAATTAGTTATCCGATTGGTCCCTTTGATTAATGATGGGGCCCCTCGCTTCATTACACATGACAACACAGAATAATCAGAGCACACCAACACACACACAAACACACTCTCACAAACTTCTTCTGTTTTGTCAAGCTCACCCTGAAGTGCATTTATAGAATTATTTAGCATATAGTTGGCCATAATTTATTTGTACGACACATTTCTCGATCAGGAGCCATTGTAGAGTGTCATATATAGATAGGAAAACAAGGTAAACTAGATGTGCAAATCAATGAGCAGAACCCCAGGGAATTTTAACTGTATAATGAGGATGCAAGATTTGACCCTGCCTGCATTCCAACCTGTCAATGTACGCCAGCAGAAAAGTGATATTGCACTTTTGGCCAGAGAATAACTTCAGCATTCTCATATGCTGCCCTTTTCATTGTAGGTTCTCTCTCTCTTTTTCTCTCTCTCTCTCTTCCCTTCCTCAAAGTATTTGACTCAGTATCACTCAGTATGGGTCTCGTTTGTTTATTCTTTTATGATATGTCTCGTTGTATGAATCTGGCTTCTTTGTCCTTATGGGAAAAGCTGCTTTACTTTGTAGTTGGAATGAATGATTCATCCATTTATTTATGTTGATTGTGTGTGTGTTGATGAAATGATCAATGTGATTCAAAACAATAACAGCAAAAAGAATAAAGTGGGCATCCATGCAGGCTGAGTGACTGTTATAGTTAATTAAGCAGAATTTAATTTCATCTGCTCTTATTGATTATTGGGATGTCCATTATTGTGACAGGACCAAAGAATGAATACATACTCCGTTATTTTAAAAGCTGAATTCTAATCACACAACACGCTTATACTATATGCGCCATTTACATTTTAAAACATTTTTAAAAAGCTTGCAGTAATTCAGTTTCTTTTAAATACTTTATAGCTTTGTGATATTCTCAGAGGCGTATCGTGTAATTTAACATCCAAACACTAATTTGCAGGTACAGATAAACAATTTACTTCCTGATAAGAAACAGTAGAGAACAGAGCGTTAACTAGCAGCGTCTCTGTGATGCAACTGAGCCTCAGGAAGCATTAAGTTATTATTTTCAATAATGTTTACAAGTGTATCCAGGCCTTTGGGAAGAAATGAAAAATGGCAGCCTTGGCCGCATGGAGCAGAGCTGCTGTTCACCTGTGATGCTCTGCTCATCCAGCCACTGAAAACTATCATTAGTTTTGCTTTCTTAAACCTCTGGTGTCTGTGTGTGTGTGTGTGTGTGTTTTGCATGGCGAGTTCTGTGCAGACTTATTACCTGCATTAGTTTCAGGTGTACCCTGAACTGTGAAGGTATTTTTGTAGCTTCTGTTTTATTTTATTAATCTCTAAGTTATATTTATCGGGGAAACTACATACAGTGTATGGTCATTTAAAGTGCATTTCTTTAATATGGCTTTTTGCACTTTATATACTTCACACAAATTACTTAAACCTTAAAAATTAAACACTATAAACAAATTTGATGTGTGGTCCACTTAAAAACTTCGGGTAATCTTTCACTGCTATTTTAAATACCCAAATCCAGTAAGACAGCATCCTACTTATAGCCCCAATTAAACTCTTTTGGTCTAGACTAGGGCTCCCCAAAGAGGCTCTACACTACATTAAAGGAGAGCGTTATTAAGGTAATTCTCTTCATATTTTTATCTGAAGATGCAGATATCTTCCCAAGCAACACTGGTGTGTGGAGGAACGCTGGTGGTTGAGTTTGATCCATGCACCCATGGAAACCATGGCAACCAAAAAAAACAATGTTTTATTTTTAAATAGGCATATACATCTGGATGTATATATACTTAATATTTTTGTTTCCAAACATATTTTAAATGTTGTATCCACATGAACGGTCACTCTTTTACCTTTATACAGTACGTGTGTTTAGTATGAACTACTGGTCTAGACATAATTGATTAAATTGATTAAAATTAGTAACATTGCAAACTGAGAGGCATAGACATTTTATCCCAAAGATAAGGAGATTGTGGGAAATTTTAGATTAGGCCCTTATATAAAAACAACAACAGAAAAAACAATAAGACATGCACAAGAGGAGTCTGGCATAAATTTTAAGACCCTGAAGGGCAGGATGCTGGAGACACAGTGTCTGCACCTAAAAGACAAGTTAATAAAGTAGAAAATGCTTAGCCGATGTGAACTCTCCCAGAGAGTCCAGGTGTGGCTGCTATGGCTTGCCATGTTCTCCTCATTATTTTCAATGGCTTTGAATATTATATGTTATTTATAAAGCTATTAGCTTTATCAGTCTGTTCAGGAAATATCATAAAGTTAAGGAATATGACAGGGGAAAAGGAAATAAGATTACAGATGTACAAGAAATAGGAAATAGAACAAAAGGAGAAAAGTCTGGCTCCTGCTCTTTATGAGAGTTATGAGCGTCTGAAATGGGGAAAGGACCACCATGGAAGTGTTCATATGCTTCCTGCATGTTGACGTACCTGGGGAAAAATCCGGAAAACTGTGTGTGCCAGGATTCTGGTCTCTCACTCTTGCTTAGCTTTGATGTTGACAAGTGGCTGTATTTAGAGTACAGCCTCTAGTTCACAAAAGATTTACATGCCCTTTGCAACATACAAATGGACCATCCACTGAAAAGAGAAATCATTGGACCATCGAAAGTTGTTGCAGGGCATGTGTGGGTTTGTGTGTATGTGCCTCAGACTTGGGCAACCATCAGAACAAGACAGAATGGGGGCCGACAAAGCATATCTTTGAGCATTAGCAGCTTCTCCTGATTATCTATTCAATCATTTGTAACGCATTTCCTGAGAACACTGGAAATGTCACTATACAGGTCTAATTCATCCGCTACTCTAATCAACACCAGCATTGCAATGCTAACCTGCTCTACTTTCTGTGTCCTTACAGTATACAGTGCACTATCCCCTCTCTCTCTCCCTTATTCTGTCCCTCGCTTTCTTATTTCTTCCCTGTCTCACTTTTCCTTTTTTAAGTTTGATTGGGGAGACAGTTGATTCCATGGTGTGGCATGCCAGATGTTGCTACAAGCTGATTTCTTAGATTTATAGCCAAACTCTAACAGGCATAATTAAAGCAAACCGCTTAACTGAAAATGGAGAGGCCACAATGTCTTTCTAGGTTTTTCAAAAAGTCCAGTTCAGTAAATTACATCTCCATCAACCCCCCCATGCAAGCCAAGCCATGAATTACAGTGAAATTTTGACTTTACCCATCATGATGGCAAGATACTGTTTTGTGATTCTGAACCAGTCATAACAAATATTTTTAACTCTTCAACAATTTTATTTCTCCATCTTTCTGATTTGTATGCGAGTCATCAAAAAAACAAAACAAAGAACAGTAAGAAACAATGTGCCAGTCTGTGATCTCACGGATTACACATGGGACAGTAAAACAAGGAAAAATAAGACAAATAACATTCTAAATGATGTTAAAACTCACACTTACTGATGTACAGTTTTCTTGCAATGTTTTATTGTGTTTTATTGCAACCAGTGATCTTTACATTTACACTTTTGTCCAAACTGTGAATGTAAGCTGTACATGTCTATTACTCTATTACACTGAAGAAACTTAATTTAAAGCCATTGTAAGTGATTTTTTTTCCAGAAACATTTTTGGTTATGCTGAAAGTCTTTCCTCATTCTTATGCTCTGTAAAACAGCTTTGAAATTATATGTGGTGTCAAAAGCTTTACAAATAAACATGAACTGAACAAAGTGTTTATACTAATCACTAAGTAAAGAGGAAGGTCCTCACCTCTTTTCCTATTCACTTTCTATTTCACTGTGGTTGTATTTTACAGTATGTTGACATTTTAAATCTGAGTGGTAACATTGTAGACCTACACTAAGAGTTCCCCTCTCTCTCTCCTTCCAACATCCCTGACCCGTCCTCTCCACCCTCTGCCCTCCTCCATCTTTCTTTGTGTTCTGTTGAATATTGTTTTTGTGTGAGGATGTAGCCTGGGTAGCTGCTCCATCTGCAGATGCTAGTGGTGGGTGAGCCACTAACACGCTAACACCTGTCTGCTGGCCCTCCTGCCAGAACACTCTGACAGCTCTGTCTGCTTTGACTAATGATGTGATTGATAGACAAAATAAGAGAGAGCACACACACACACAGTCCAAAATATACTCTCATGTGCGGGCGGTGTGAGCATGCCCTGTGCCTGATGTGGGATATGGTGTCAGTAAGCCCTCATCATGTGGCAGCTGAAGGTGTATTCTTCTGCACGGCTCATTAGTCAGTAATGGTAGAGTATACCCCACATACACACACACACGCTTCACAAAAAATATGAGGAAAGGAGGGGTAAAAGAAGAGAGAGAGGGGGCCGGCGGGGCTGATTCATGATAGTAGACTGAAGGCCACTTTATGGACTCAAAGTCTGTCAGTAGTGGCCTATCGCTGGACATGCTCCAGTGGCCTCCTCTTCACCCCTGACCAGGGGACAATGGGGTTTAGAACAATGATTTCTAACCACAGGTGCTTGTGGCCCATATACTATTTATGAAAGTACAGTACATACCAGGAGTTACATGGAAAGAGTTAGTGTTTGCATTTCCAAACAAATAAAACTGAAATTATGACTTAAACTATTAGGGCTGGTAAATCAAAACTAATTATTAAACTACTTGAAAACCTTGTGAAATGACAATATATGAAAGTACAATGCATAATATTTTAAAATGTGATCATTGTTATAGACTACTTTTCATTATTTCTCTATTTTCTTCTAAAAAATAAATAAATAATCTGGAGAATGCGAACAGAGTCCAAGCATATATTTTTAAATATATTTATTTACGTATGACTTGTCAACAGCATTTTGACGCACAATTGCTCAATATGGACTTTATTGTTTGTATACCTAATTCGTCTGTTTTTTTCTAACGCTGTGTCTTCTACCTTTATCTTCTAAGCCCAATATCGCCCCCCGGCTTTCGGTATGTATTGCACATGACATTTCTGTCAACATTTCGGCAACAAGTTCTCACACATCTGGACTAAATGTTGTGCCGTCAATGGACGTTGTTTAGTGAAGCCCGCTAAGCAAAAGTTCAATGTGTCATGGGATACTTTTGTGGCTGGGGATTTCAGAATACATGTAAGTCTAAAGCCTTTCCTCTGATGTTTCATGTCGCGTTTTGATGACTACGTCAGACAAACAATATATTGTTTTTATCGTACACGTTTTTATTAAGCAACATTTTGATCAGTTTTAAAAGTTAACATGTTTTAACGTGTTGATGTGAACACGTGAACATGATATTTGGTGTCTGTTTTCACTCAGTTTGATTTTTTTATTTTGGCATTTTTTGGGAAATCTCTACTTGCTCTTGAACATATTCATTGTAATAGAAATGAATATAGAGGGTTTATGACGCCTCTGTCCTATCTCTTTCTGTCTATATATATATATATATGGTACATTGTTGAGTGATAAACATGTTAGATTGTTGTTGGGAATCTTCATTTCTGTAAAATAAAGAAACATGATGTGTAGATGACAAGTGATGGGTTGGGAAAGAGATCACAGCACAGGTGAGAAACAGCATTAAGTGTTGCCATTAAGAGATGCCTAGAGGAGGAAAAAGAGAAGGAAAAATGGAAGAGCATTATTTTGAATAAGGAGTTGTCTCTCAAGAGTCTTTGGCTCGGAGTGAAAATGAGATGTTGTTCATTTGAGCTCGAGATTTATGTTCTTGAAAAATGTAGAAGTGCAAGCTGAATTATGGCGTATTGGCATGCTTTGCTTTCTTAATAGCTGTAATTGCTCTTTTTTAGCAAAGGCCTCAATTCTGTTTCCTTCCAGTATGATGAAGAATGCGTCTGCCACATGTTAAAACATGATTTAACAGAAACATTCCCCTCAAAACAGCCCCATATTCTTAAAGGGACATAATTTATTTGGACAGAACAAAAATGCGTTAACTTACTGTTGGTAAAGTGGGGCATAATTCTTATCTTATAGTAATTGGGATTCACTTTAGTTACATCTCGAAGCATAATTCTGTAAATGTAGTAACCATGGATACATCGATCCCCATGCTGTTTAATTGTCAATTAACAGAGAACTATATGTTTGAATGTAATCATATGCAAATGTGATTGTCACAGTTTATGTCGAACTGTAGAACGACTGCATGCATTATGTTTCTGGTGTTTCCAGAGTATATGAATAATTGTGTTGAACTTGGCCAGCAACTTTTTGTGACTTTGAGAGTGTGTTTGGGCACTAAATTTGCGTATGTGTTAGACAGTAAACATTTGTATATATTACATTTGCCAAACATAGAGCTGAACACACAGATTCTTTCGAGTTGTTTATTTGAACGCAGTTCACGTGTGTAGTTTACAGTGTGTGTTTATGTCTGCCTCTCTAGAGTTCAGCGGTCTAATTCTCTATAGTACACTAGGAGCAATGCCTCCTCCCTCGCATGAGGTTTAAAGCATGAAACTGCACCAAAGTGGCCCGACCAGCCTACTGATCCAACTCTGACAGCCTGCCTCCCCCCGGTCTGGTTCTCGCTTCTCTCCCCAAGAGTTTGGTCGAAAAGAGAGTCAACGACCAGCAGTCTGGTCAGGCACGCACACGACTGTCAACCCTTCCACCCTCCGGCCTGCACTGCTGTCAACACTCTCCATCTCCCATTCCTCTCAGGAGAGAACGTCCCCGCCTCTGCCACAAAACAAACAGACTGAGATATCAGAAAACACAATCAGAAAAAAACACCTCAAAGAGACCTGTCACAGTCTATCTATAAAGATGTCACAAGAAGCTGTTTTGAATGTATACCGCTTGTGTACTGCAGACAAAAATCATAACAAAGGGAAAAGGGTGGAGTTGAGAAAAACAGAAAGAAAGAGTTAGACAGATGGATGAGTGTTTGGGTTTCAGCACTATCCTTCTCATCAGAGCCTCATTTCTGTCCCTCTCCGCAGGGGACTGGTCTCCTCGTGATGCTCCGCAGAGAGCTGGACAACTGGGACTCTCCTCCCCGCATCAGCGGTCCAATCTGCCTACCGTACGTGTCTCCATTTAGCACGCATCTGGATTGCACTCTGAATCCAGCTCTCATTATGTCACCCTTTATATAATTACCAGCCTGTCTACTGCAAGGCATCATTTCATAAAATGTCTGAGGTCACAAAAGATTTCTGCGCTTCTTTTAAAAGAAGGTTTGATTGTTGTCACTAACTCAGTGTATGAATGGGAATAGACTATACTGTAATTAGCATTCTTTATACCACAAGCCTATTAAATGCTTCATTTTGACTGGTTAATAGACATTCCGAGGTGTTGATTAATTTCATATACCCGCACGGCTATTGTGTAGTTCTAGGCCTGTTGACTGCATTTGAATTGAATATTCCATACAGAAATAGCAATGCTACCCCCTCGCTATTGAGAAAGGTAGTTAAACTTATAGCTTTTTTATTGGTGCTGCCTAACATTGCTAAGGGCTGGAACAGATTCAGGTAAACACACACACAGATTAACTGTACTCTCTCTTTCTCTCTCTCTCTCACTCTTGGTCTTTTTCACTCTCAGTCTCTGCCACTAGTTATAAAGTGACGCTTTTGAACAAGTAACAGGCTTGTGTGACAGGTTTTAGCTAGCAATGATGGCTTAGACTGTTGACTGATGTAAGAAGTAGCTGTACATACAAGAGCATTTTGTGCATGCAAATGTCTCGAGATGTTTTAACCATGCTAGTGCAAAATCCTTTATAGCAGAATAATTTACTCCAGGCTGACACATTCCTGAAAATAAAGGTGTAATGCTTTGCAGCCTTGAGCTGTTTAAATGTCAACTATTGTTATTCAGTTCATTTAAATAATTAAAAGCTTTGTTGTCAGTTACTCCTCTTGTATGTATATGCTAACAGTTAGGAATGTTTTACATCTTTAAATCTATACAGTACTACGCTCTAGAATACATTTCCGGGTGTGACTGAAACAAGTGTTGAGACATATCTTTCTTTCACAGCACCTTCCAGGGCTGCTTCGCATCAGCACTTAAAACGAGATGTCTTTGCGATCAGCAGTAATTCTGATAGCGACAGAAGCGCACTGGCTGTATTTCAATATGCAAAGTCTGTGTCAAACAAGCAAGGATTGAGAGGCTACCAATTACAGCGACAGCATAAGAGAGATGTTTATCAGCTCGCAGACTTAGTTCATCTCCATGGCCATGGGAGTGTTTTATTGATTGGCTATTGGGTAGCTAATAACATGGGTTATCTACATGCAGCAAGAGACAACCTGCTCTCTCTAAAGCAGCTGGATGAGCATTTGATATGGTCCTCAGTCCACCTTGGCAGCAGAGGAAGGTTGCAGCAGTCAGGGGGATGGGGAAGGTTTGGGTGTGTGCAACCTTTATTTAGCTCATTTAGCGCATCCTCTAACAGGAAGCGCAATAATGTGTTCTCAATGCAGGTGTAACCCAGCTAACAGGGAACATTTTCGGAATGTTGATGATGTTTTCTTAAAGTTCTCTTACAGTTATCAAAAACATTAGTAGAATGTTTTAAAAATGTTACAGAATTTAAAAATGTTCAAATAACATTTTTGAAACCAAGCAATAAGTACTGTTAACAAAATGTCAAAAAAAGGATAGAATGTTTGATTGCAACTCTGTTCTGTTCAAGGCTTGTTCTTCAATGATATGTTTTATTTATCACCCGTAAATCAAGCAATCGGGATGTAGGAACACAGCTTGGTGTCAGCCCTGGTGCGTGTATGATAGCGTGTTTATATGAAATGTCATTCACAGGTCATGCATGCTCACTTGGGCCTAACATGGTCATGAACATGTCAAACCTACATGTGCCAGTGTATGAGACCTGTCTGTAGACAAGTGTGTGCGTGTGTGTGTGTCGATGCATTAATCACAGTGACAGAACAACCCACGTCCTCTGTCGGACTGTGGTCTCCAGAGAAATCTCTGTGACCTCTACAACACGCACACACTTGCACTGTACTCATAGTTGGACTCAACCCCCACAAAAATTTCTCTATTAACTACCTCAATCTGTTTTACTGTGTTTTGTATGTTGTCTTTACACAGGAAGAAAAGAGTGAGCTGATGAATGATAGGCCATCAGAATTAAAGGGTTACGTCCTTTCTTGGTCGCTGTTTTCAGTCAAAATGGCAGTGGGTTCAAGAAAAGGGGATTACTGAACCGAAGTCCAAGGTTTCTGCAATACTCTTGGGAAGAACCACGTCTCAGCACAAGATTACATTTCAGTCCAGACTCGCGTCAAACCATGCCAGGCGGGACAGGAAATTGTGTCCCTGTCACAGGGACGCTGGAGAAAAATGTAAATACCCTTCCCCGGAAAGGACACCTCATATGCACCCTGGGGTTCCATCTATAGCCCCCCACCTCAGGGTGTCCATCTTGTGTCAGAGCTGCCTTTTTAATACCACACTTATATTGTCTTTTTTTCCTCCTCTAGCAGCCATCCTGCTCAGTTAGCTGAAGGAATCTAGTGTTGCCCAATGCGATTTGGAGAGGCACGGTGAAAGGAAAAAAGAGCGGCGAGAGAAAGTGAGAAGAGATGGAGCAGTGACTGCAGGGCTGTGAGTATGAAGGCATGTGTTTAAATCCCCCAGAGAGTAAATACACAGAGCAATTACCATGTAAAAACAATGAAAACAGGAGCTGCCTGTAAAAAGTGCGCCTTGCGGAGGAAATGTCACTTTCTGAAAGCGTACCTCTCTGTCAGTTGCATTTAAATGCACAGGTGAAGGTAAAATAAACAGCTGTCCTGAAAAGAGAAAGCGCCCCCATTGTGGAATTTTCCCCCTAAGTTCCTTGAAACTCCAGAAGCTTAAAAGTCTCTTTAGACCTCTGATAGTGTGAAGGAATACAAACACCTGTGCAGAGCATCATGCCACCTTTTATACCACCTTTACTCTCATTCAGTCACTGTCAGGTAACTGACTGATCTCAGGGATGCAAACTACTTCCTATTTAGCCAAATTGACTTTTTTAAAGATTTTTTGAATTTGCAAGCCCTGCTGTAAAATTTTCTACATTTTGTAAAATGTAAAACAAAAAAATTAAATACATGAAAAAATAAATTTTAAATTAAAACACTTGTAGTAGTAGTGTTTTAATTTAGTAGTGTTTCAACTTTCAGCTGTTTGCATTCCTGTACTGTATCTGTTGGACAAATATACAGTTGGCTATGTTTTGTGACAAATGTATACACTTGTATTTCACATAATATTCATGTAAGTCACATAATTTTTTTAAGTTAGACTCTGAAATGTGATTAAGTGAGCCATGTTTGAAACTGCTGTAAAATAACTATACATGCCATGTCATAATTTTTATAATTAAGGCACAGCATATAGGGTGTGTAGTGGAATTGTAGGCACTTAGCTTTATGTTATACTTATTGCTTTATTTTTTCCTCTGCTAAATAGTAAGCTATCATAAAGAATGTGACCTATTTAAGTCTGTCATGTATCTGTTAATGGTGTACGAGTAGGTGTGATAGGTGATGAGTTTAATTAACAGTGGCATATCAGTACTGACAAACCATTATTTAGTTCTTAACACTCAGCCTTTATCAGCCCTCTCACAAATGGCTTACATTCAGGGACACATCCGAGTGTACCACCATAGTTTATTTGGACATAACATTGCTGCCCCGGTCAACACGCCCCCAGGTTTGTCTGGTCTCCTGGATCGCACTTTTGACTGAGGTCCTTCTAGTGCTGGATGAGGGGGCCATTTATCAATGCAAACGTAATAACATCCATTTGAATCTAACTAAAAATCAATATTTCATTACCAAATTGTTAGTGGGAATGAAGAGGGATGGCGGAAGTCGGGGCAGGCGCATCGGGAGAGAGGCGTCAGAAGGTTCGATGGGAAGACGAGATGATTCATGGGACCATCAGAGGAGGGAGAAGTGAGGTAGGGGAGGGGCAATGGAGGACGAGCGGAGGGGGAAAACTTGGAGAGGCCCAACTCCCCTATGACCTTGGTGGAGAGGGAAAAATATATATAAGAAAATGAAAGCAACTGTCGACTCCCCACTGGCCAGAATCAGCCCATAAATCATAACCAGAAAGATGAGGAGGGGGTGGGAGTGGGAGATGGGTGGGAGTGGGAGGGGTCGAGACATATCTCACACCTACACAATTCTCCTTGTGCACAGCATGGAAAAAGCCTTTGAGGATCCGTACGTGTTGGGTGCTCATGAGCTATAGTTAGGGTGGAAAAACTGTTTGTGTGTTTGTTTTGGCAGCTAAAAGGGTAAGAGCAAGCTCAAAAGGTTCTGTGTGTGTGCATGAGGGATCATTAACCTCTTGCCCTGTTTATTAAGAGAGACAGGACTGAGGGCCGAGCAGTACAAGTGTAGTGAGATCTGATGCAACAACGCACTGCTTAATCAATGGATCATTGAGGGGATTGATTCTACCCAACAGATGTACTCAAAGTTGTATATGGACTGTGTTGCTACATCTTGCATCACTATCTTGTTCAACTCCACTGAGAAATGGAGATTTATTATTTGAAGTCGTAAGCTGTTGTGTCCAGTCTGTTTGCATGGTACATTACTGCAGTACAGTTTTAGATGAGGCTAAGGGTTAGCAGATACATGTTTAATATATATGGTTGATGGTCAGGGAGTATTATTTGTTCCATTTATTTTAGTTAAATGATTTGCAGTGCTGGTGTTTTCTGTTTTTTTTTATTGCATAATGTTTAATTCTGGTCCTTTCTCTGATCAGTGATTTTGATAGCTTATTATCAGTTTACATTTAATTGCTGGAAAGATTTACAGAAGTCAGTAAGTCGTGCAGATTCTTTACCTCTTTCAGGATATTTTTCTCATATCATGTCTTTATAATACGAGGATCTCTTTAACATTTGCAAAGAAAAATTAGGGTTGACAGAGATAAATGAATTGTGTATGCCTGTCAAAACGAAGCATAATTGTCAATTTTACCATAATTGCAATGCTTATTTGTTACGCAGGACAGCAGTGATTTTTATCAACATTAAAGGATATGGCATGCTTAATGCTATTAGTATGTATATTCAATGCATGGAGGATAAAAGAGAAAGGTGTCTTCACGTCACCCAGTTAACAATTTTAGGTGGTAGAATTTTTTTTTAATTACATTAAATAACTAATGTAATTTTGAATGTTCAGAATGTTTTTTTAGACATTGTATTAGTTATTTGGTTATTAGAACACCATTCAGCTATTTTTTGTAATGTAATGTATAATCTCTTCACCCTAAAGATGCTCAAAATAGATGCATGCAGTGTTATTCAGGTCTAATAATTTATGTAGAATGCATGCAGTCTTTTTTCATTTAAGCATTTAAGACAAAAAGTCTTTTTGTTGTCTGAATTATAATCTGAATTATGTTCCGGTTAGAGTTTAGTATTGTATCTACAGCAGCCCTCCACCCCCCACTCACACAGATGAGATGCTTTTTTTGACAGGGCTCCAGATTGTAAGCGCATCAGGTGACAATTAAGATGTAACAAAATAAATTGTTTGCTGTCACTTTCACTTACCCCTGCCGTCTCGTCATCCTCCCAATGCCCCACAACAAAGCAGTGGTGTCAAATCTGCCTCACTGATGTACCCCCAAGGTACCGGAAATGCATTGTACACACATGCAATCACACATATGAACACATGCACAAACATTCACATGCACACAAACACCGTGAAACCCCAGGAAACCTGAGATATGTATTTATAGGTGGACGCCATCTGTAAAACTTGGCTGAGTTGTTTTGTTTCTTCTCTGAAGACACTGTGACTTTCTTCACCCTACTTATCATTCCCCATTTCAAACAATCCAAAAATGGCATGCGCGCTCTAAATAATTCATCAGCTGCTAACATTAAACAACTGTTAACACGCTCAAATAATTAGTTATGCTTGCTTGACATGTTTGCATCTTTAATAATTGATGCATTTGTCTTAATTACCAACAACAGTATTTTGGCCTTGTTATTCCTTTTCTGCAGAAAAAGGAAAGAGGCAATTATTCCATAAATATTAATTAGATACCCTTATTAAAATCAAGACAAAGGGGCAGGGAGAGTTAAAACTCTCCCAGTATTTTCTTTGAGTTTAAACCGAGTTATAAATCTTCTTTCTCACTCCCTGGACAGGTATCTTCAGCGAGAGACATTTTTATCGGTGGCTTTGAATAAAATATTGTCACGTTTTAATACGTGCTTGGGTGTGTTCACATTTGGGGAAACATTAATGCTGTCGATGGGCCGTGATGATTAATGCAATTATTATGATAATGATATTAAGCAGAATTATAAATGTATGCACATTAATCAAAGATCTTCCTTTTTGTGCCACTGTCTGTGAATTCCTTCTTAACTCTTTAAACCGATCAGAGACAAAGAATTTATAAAGAAACAAAGCGGCAGAGTTGCAGACTTTGTAATCATATACATTACTGATAGTTGTGATGCAAACCTGTTTGACAGTTGTGCCATCATTAAATAACTGTTTATAGATTACAAGCAACAGAAAACTTTCCAGCAGCTGGGCGGCCATTTTGTTCTGCCCACACCGTGTGCAGGCCTCTGCATATGGTGAAATATTTAGAATGTGTCACAGAGAGTTTTCTCCTCAGCAACAGTGTTTGGAGGGGTGCCAGTGATGCCTTGTGTCATGTTTAAACTTTCATGCGTGGCACCTCTATGTAATAAACAGGGGAAGGCATGCAAACGTTAACTGCCTCCCAGACGTTCAAAATACAGCTGTCAGTGTAGAAGTGCCTGACTTTGGGAGGACTTTGACGCTCTGAAAGAGCAGGAGGGAAGTTATTTTCCTTTTTTTTGTTTGCTGGTAGATTAAAAAGGCAAATGAATGACACTGCTCGACACCCAAATCAACCCCCGCTATTAATATTTCACACTGATGGCAGCTGTTTATCACAACAGAGCAGCATTAAAGACGTGAAGATGCATGACAGAGCGAGGGAAAGGAAGAAGGAGGGGTAGATAGAGAGAAATGCCAGGATGTAGCGTGGCCTCAAGTCTTCATTAAATATGCCCACGTTCGAAATGCTCAGCAAACAGCTGAATTTACTACAACTAAATCGCTCGTTCAAGTTTTGCTTTCATTTTGATTTGAGTGGAGAACCTCTATTGTATCCTGAGATTTGCACCTGTTTTCTCTGTTATTTAAAAAGCTGTAGTCTTCACATCAAACATCTTTTCGAATGCACCTACCTCCGCTCGCATCCAATGAATGCGATTTTCATTATACTGTAAATTATGCATGTACGTGAGCGCCAACGAGAATATCAGAATCATAATACTGATCAAAGCCAAATGAAAAACGATTTAGAGATGAAACGAGAGAATCTTAAGGTCAGGAATTAACCTCATCTTTCTTATCAGTGTATTGTGCTGGATAATAGCCATGAAACACGCAGGCTATCAGTGACACTCTCAATTGGAAATGTCCATATTAGGCAATATGCAAATGCAGTTGATGGGGTATAAATTCCAGGACAAGACAGTAAGCTCGCATGGGGCAATGATTAAAACTAGGCTGTTAAAGATGGAGGGGGGGTGGTGAGAGGAAAAAGACTTAAGGTGTTTAAACTGATATTATAATGAGTGACTATTGAAAGCGATGGCCATCGACTGAACCGAATTCGGTCAATGGGGTAACAAGTGCATCTTTCCTTAAAACACACTTGCAACCCCATGCAGTAACCTAAATGAGTCAGTTGTATCGATAGCTGTCAGTCTAAAATGACTCCTGCAGTTCAGTTGTGCTCACCACAGCAAATTTAGGGACCAGAGTGCATTGACTTTTCAATCTCAGAATCTCTTCCTTATCACATTCAGTTCTGGCATAATATGGACTAAGCTCAGATTTTAGCCTGTGACATCCACAGGAAGTTCAATTCCTTCCCTCTGGCTCCAAGATAGGGCTCTGGATGAACAAACAGTGATAAATAAACAGATAAATAAAACATGTGAAACATTTGAGGCCGGTGAACTGCGTGCAGCATGTCAGCTTTGGAAATGTCACAAAAGCAGATTTATGGCCTGCTTTCGAAGGACATTATTTGATCTTGACAGTCTTAATCATTCACGCTTTCCTCTCCATCTCCCCTCTCTTTTCCTGCTGCCCGTCATGGATTATTGAAATAGAAAAATAACAAGTGAGAAAAGGGCCCAGGAGCTGAATCAAAATGTCAGGTTTGTACTTACAGCCGTACGCGGTGAGACAGGGTCAAGGGTTTCAATTATTTGTATACGGTGCGGCCGGGCTCTACACGAAAGGTTATGTCACCCCTTAGCTGTTTACCCCTCCCCGATTTGAATGGGGTTGATATTCAACCGCAGGCCCAGTGCCACTGATATGGAACAGATCTAGCATTTGAGTGGATTGGAGATTGTGGTAGGGAAAGCAGAGATTGACAGGAAGGCTTGGGGGAAAGGGGGAAGTATTGCCAGACTCTGTGTCATTGTACTCATATGTGAACAGGATGATTGCCTGGTAATGTGTGGCTGATCCGTGCAAGATTGCTCCGTGTTTTAGATCCTTGGGGATGGTGCCGTGACAGTGTAGCATGAGAGAACCTGTCATTTAAAAAACAATGAAATAATGTGGCGTTAGATCTTATGATGGAGAGTGCTGATTGCTTTTGTAGCTCTGCATATTGTCTTCCTTTACAAACAAATGTGTAGATCAGAAAAGGCAGGAAGAACTTTGTGTGCCATCTACTGTACAGGTGCATAGAAGATTTGTTTACTTATGCCAACTCAGGATTTTGTCTGCTGATATGGTTTACCCAATGGGTGGCCCATAAAATCACAAATTAGGTCTCGTTAACTTCTCTGTTGTTTCACCTAGACAGCAATAAGATTAAATTAAGAGCAAATGGAGACTTGTGGTTTTGGAGTCCTGTTTCTCAGATGTTTTTCTTGAGAAAAACACAACTCTCCATTTTGAGAGTATTATATGCATTCTCAGCACTGCCACAAACTGTGCTTAGATTTGCATTTAGAAGTGAGAATTTAAAAGGAATTCAAACATTTTCCAGTTTATGTTTAAAGCAAATTATCTGAGATATTCTAACCATATTTATTTTATAGTATAGCATCACATAGCTGATTCTTGCAGTAAATTCATAAATAAATAAGAACTAAATTTCTTACAAGCTCTCACATCTCACATACTTTTCCTGCATATGCATCAACTCCTAATATTCGAGACAAGACCTTTCTTGTTAGTGAGTAAGGACCTAATAAAAAGCATTACTGAGGAGCCATTTTGGTAGCCAATATTCTTAAACCAGACCTTTTTATACAGATTTGGTCAAACTTTATCACCTTTCAAAGACATTTTTCTTGTCTACAGCAGCTTGAACAGAAGGGGCTGGGCACTGATGTGATGAGGGCTATATCATCCCAAAAGACAATCATGGCAATCAATTAGATTTAATGCTGACCCAAGTTGGAAATGATTGCAGGTGGAGCGAGTGACATTAATGGCCAGTCATGGATCCTATCTTACCTCGTGAAAGTTGCACCGTGTAAGTGCCCAGCCCTGCTATGCCCCCCACCCCCCCAGTCACCCCCACCCATCAGTCCCTGTAAAAATCTCAGGGTTATTGAGAGTGATATGAAATTTCTAAATGTCATTAATTGACACCTTTTCCCCCCTGAGCTGTCAGCTGGGAGACAGAAAGGTCACAGCTCAGGGGTGAAATATTTATATATATATATAAATATTTATATATATATTTATATATATATATAAATATATATTTCTCAGTCATGTGAATTATGGCTGTCATTAACAAGAGGGAATGGATGGCAGGGCCCACTGAAAGCCTCCATCAATTGCTATGAACAGGGACAGCAGTTTCCCAAAATGGACAGGGTCACCAAAATACCCTGACTAATATTAAGGCTCCCTTGTGAAAGACTGAGGTAAGCTTTCATTTAGTAAAGAAACGTCATCATACATGAACTTACAACAGAATAATGTTAATCACCAACACAAGCTATCATCATTCAGCAGTAGTGCAACATAATGTAAGGTTTTTGAAGTATTCCTACCAAAACATAATTTATGTAGTCTGCTACTCAATAAAAGTCATAAAAACTTAGCAACCAGGGAATAATATATTAGCTGTGGAACCATCAGAACATGGTGATCCAGCAGCGATCAGAATGCCACAGGCATACACCCTGCAAAACAATGTGCGGGACCGAATGAAAGTTATAAAAACGCCCACTGTCTGAGTGCTGTTGTGGTCATGCTGGGTGAACCCCAGCCTCTTATGGTCTCTTTGTTGTGTGACAGCTTTCAGAGCGAGAGGCGTTTAATTTTGGAGTGAATACCACACTACATAACCACATGGCATTTAACTTGAGAAATGGCTTTCTGCTTCAGCTGTCTGTGTTTTCATCATCAGGGCGGGCTGATGGGGTTGAGGACGGGAGGGAGAGGAAATGGCTTTTTTTCAGCTTCCTGATGCTATTAGACCCAAGTGCATAGCGGGCGCATGCGTCTTGTTGGTATGCATGTAGTGTAGAGTGTTGCAAAGCATGTTACAACTGCTAAAACATGCCGGGGTTGGGGGAGGTGATGGTTTAGATGGCTGAGATCTTTATCTGTGGAGAAGAAAAATGTATAAATAGGCAGTGGGGACATGGGGAGGGGGGTATTAAAAATCTGCTTTAAGACAAACCCAGTCCTGATTCAAATTCAGTTCAAATCGAGCCCTAGAGAGGACAGTCCCACTGAGAACGCACTCCATTATCAGGCTCAGCCACGATCTAAGAGGCCATGTTATACATCAGTGCTGAACCACAAACACATGAGTCTGCTATAATTTATCTGTCAGAAACTGTTTATAAACAGTGCTTGACAACTAACTCAATGTTCCCAGGCAATAATGCAAGTTCACATGATAAAAAACATATTTCACAAATTCTTCCAGAGTAATGATGAGTTTTGTTACATTAGTAATTTATGTTACTTTGTGAAAAAAATGACAATAATGATTTAAGAGCATACATGGCCATTTCTAGGTCTAAAACAACTGTAAAGTAAAGCAACGACGCACAGCTCTGTTGATGTCCCGTAGGCAGATATCTAATGAGTTCATGATGTGGAGCAATAACTAATTACAGGCTTAGATTAGACATACAGATGGGAGGTTGCCGACAGAGTCAGTCATCTTTTTTTTCTTTCAAAGGCTTTGCCAAATGGAGAGAAACCAATCTAAACAACATTTTATGTAAAACCCTAAATCTCATTACAGACATGCAGAAGGAGGAGGAAAATGTTTGACAAGGGAAAATGTTGAATCACTTCCTGTACAGTAACACAGTAACTTTCATGTGGTGCAGAGCCTAATTAAGGGGAACATTTTGTGGGAGCTCAAACTGGCATTATAATACAGAGACAAACCATAAGTCACAAGTCAGAGACTGGATCTGAAGCATTAGCCTGTGCTGCTGTCCCAGCGGTCCACCTAATGCCGGGTCACAGGCAGAACGCAGCCAACATCATTCTACATTCTATATGACAGAAATACGGGCGAAGAATATGTACCCCATCAAGGAGATTTAAGACACTTGTTCAGTGGTGGCAGCCTTTGAGCAGCTTCCAATCAAGCACATGTCAAGTGAGTTTTCAAATATCTGTTCTGTCACAGTCAAACAACTCATTCTGTCGCTCGATGTTAAAAAAAACTTAAGGACATACTAATAAAGTAATAAATATACTGCTGCTGCATACACCGCTCCTTAGCACCTTAGTCCACAGTGTTTATCTGCTTAGATAAAACAGGCATTAAGGTTCCACAATATCTTGCCTGAAATTAGAAAGGCATGACCTCATCAGAGGAAATCAAAGACAGACTGAAAGCAGATCTTCCAGCAGATCTTCTAGAAGTCATGCAATGTTGGGTCATTCTCATGTAGAGTCTTTCCTCTAACTAACTCTTAAGACCTCAGTGCATTCAGCAACAAGGAACTCATTCACTAATAACTGTAAACAGTTGAATGAGAATGAATTTAGATAAATTGGAATTTAGTTTTGAGAATTTTTTACAATAGTTATTGTGTATCCTCAAAGTTTTGCTGATGATTTGTATTGCCTTTAATTTAGTTATAATACAGATAATGTATGAAAAGCATAAAGATAAAGAAAGAAAGAATGAGAAATGTTTACGTATATAATTTGTTTACAGTGATTTAAGTGCTGATGGAGAAAGTTTGTCTTTAGCTCTTGGTTTCAGACGGTCATGTTGAGGTTGGAAACTCGGTCCACCACAGAAGAACAATAAGAGTGCACGTTCTGGAAGTGACTTGGAATAAAAATAAGATGGAATAAGATAAAACAATATACCAAATGTAGGTTTTCCCACAATTGTGTTGTCTCAATCAATTAAATGCCCCCAAACTCAGCCTGTCTTGCAAAAAAAAAAACAAGATTTATGTACAGTTTGTGAGGATTAAGGCAAACTATGAGGTTGATTTGGTTTGTGTGAAGAAACTCACAGAAAATTAGCAAAGTGATTTCTGCACTGGGGCCTGTATGTGAGCGTGCTAATCAATCGCAATGCCCTTGTTAAACAGGAAGATTTGAGCCGCTTGACCACTGATGAGGAAAGAGGTTAGCGGGGCTAGTGGTTTAGATGATGTGGACAGTGGGGAGGTGGGGGGAAGACAGGTTTTCACCAAGTGACAGTTTTAACTCTTTTCAAAGGTACAGAGTGATTAATGAGGGCCTTTTATAGTGAGCGGGAGCAGAGGTTTGGGTGAGTCACGGGCCTGAGAGTATTGACATCTCCATTATTTACTGAGTGATTGGGGCAGCCGAAGGGCCCCTGATTAGAAAACAATAAATGCTGTTATTGGTGATCTGGGTCTAAGCAGGACACTTCAAATGCATGTCTGAGGTTTTCTAATTACTGTGGCCAACTGCACGCTGGACTGTGATAAACCAAAAGCAATAGAGAGGTCCCTGGGGGAAGTGGGCAGGGCTTGCGGTCTGTGTATGTGTGTGTGAGTGTGTGTATAAATCCAAATAATGTGTAAGTGCATTAGAATACAGTAAATGGTCCTGAAATATATGAAAATCCCTGGAGAGCATATTCATTAGACAGGTTTATTGTATTTACAATCTTTCTGTTTAACAAGTCTAAATTGTATTTTGACAGTCATTTAGTGTCTGTATCAATAAATAACCACCAACAGCTCATTTTTACTTCTCATTATATATTTCACACTGTTTCTAATGTCCTTGTCCAAACAGGTTGGAAAAGTCAACAAATGAGAATTTGTATGTTTAGGAATTGTTTAGAATGAATCAGCTTAATAATTGCCATGACAGTCATGACAGTCTGGTTTTAGCACCATAAAACGAGATGGTTTTATGGTGCTGTGTCTACGTCACATATTCAAGTGCTTTTTAAATAAGAACCTAAAATAAATGATCAAAATATCCCAGATCATTTCTTTATAATTTGTGTTACAGGTTTGACATTGTGTGTCATGACTTTGACACAAAAAACATCACAAATGCTGTTTTTAGAAAAGACGTTGTGTTGTGCAAGCCATGATATATGATGAAGGGAGCTTTGTTACCAAACATTATGTAGTGGGGTTTAGTTCAGGGGTAACATTAGGGAGATGGATACATTGGATACAGGCGAGTCATGCCACTGGCAGCAATGGTAATAGTTTCTCTTGATTAAAAGCACATGTGATGAAACTGACTTCAGCTCAACCAGCATAATGGTGTATATGGTTTAGAGAGTTTAAAGGTGAAGTGTGTAATTTCCAAGCTATAAGCAACAACAGAATTGAAAAAAGGTTCTCTGTCAAGCCAGAACTGTCAATAAAGAAATTAATGTGACTTCTATACATTCACAAATGCCTTAAGGATAAGTAATTTAAGGATAAGTAATTATTATATAAATAGGATGTATATACTATGTAAATATACTATGTATAGTACATATACGTGTGTGTGTGTGTGTTGTACTTCGACTACTGTAATATTGTCCACTGTATAATTTTAGAAATAGGATGTTGTGTATTTTGCATGTATTATTATAAATGTAAAATACAAATATTAATTATCATTACAATTAGATAACATACAATTTGTTTTTGTTGTGTTGCATCTCTTAAAAATAGAATTTAAAGCACTTGAATACCAAGATCCTTCAGCCCATATGACGAATTTATGATCAGTGGATGCAGTCTGCATAGAAAATAAATCATTTCAGAGCAAACAGAAGCATCTTCACACATTTCAGTGGCTGACATTTAGGCTTGAGAAAAAACCCACATCTAATGAGAATCAACCTTCTGATGCACTGAAATATTAAACTCTAATTTTAAACATTATGATGGCTGCCTTTCTGTCTGATTACAATAAAACGTTTAAATTCTCACAAGAGGCAATTTTTTTTCATATTACAGCTAAGCCGGTAACATTATTTACAAACTTTTTAAATGAAACTTTATATAGCAGTCATGTTTAATTTATTGTTTTTGAGAAAGTGAAGTAATTTTCTTTCTCTTGTGTTATTTTCGTTCACATGTGCTGTAATTTGTTGGGGGATATTGCATAATTTCGTCTCAGATTTAATTATTTTGCAACAATGGTTTCATTTACAACAGCTTGATTAACATCTGCATATGAACTATAAGCAAACGAAGGAGCTTTGACCCGTCTTGTGTTTTGTATGAGGAAATTGGGTTATTTTTGTGATGTAATATTGATGATTTTTACCTTATATGTTAAAACTATTGGTTTTAATGAACATTTCTAGAAACAAATGTGTTATGGTATGTGCTATAGAAGGTTAGGTAGCATAAGCAGCATTTTTACAATAAAATTATATATCATACTTAATAATGTTGTATACTGTAATGTATACAAAATTAATAGTACATCAAAATCAACAGTACAGTGCCATAATACATAAGGAAAACCACAAATATTTTTCCCATATAACTTTCGCATATACCATATATTAGATTGCATTTTGTCTATTTCAACATTTCTCAAGTTCGAATCTGCAAAGCCAAATCTGTTGTTGCCTCATTTCTCAGTTAAAAGGGAAGTTGTTCAGCCTGCTGTGTTGAAGTGATGCTTGATAACACCAAAAATCTCATTGCATATCACAAGTGACATCACAGATGGCAAGACGCATGGCATCCCATCATCAGCTGGTGACACAGTTGCCCAAAGTGATGAAGTCACAATTCCTCCACAATTCTATTATTTATTTATGTGCAAACGCAGCACAGCAACCCTGCTTTATTAATAGGCAACTGAATATTCTATGCTTAGGGAAAGGAACGATATTATACTAGTAGAAGAAAGCAAATTCAGGCCTGTTGAACATGAAACGTAGTTATTTATAGACAAAATGTCAATGAGAGTTGTTTTGAAAGCCCTTTAAGGCCGGTAAGTATTCTTGACAGGAAAGAAAAGGAGAATATTAAAAACATTTCTATTAGTTTAAGAAAAACCTAACAGTAATTGCTTTTTAGCATCCACACCTGTCTAATTTTAAGGTTGTATGTGTATGCAGGCTGTGAAGTGTGTGTTTATGGCACATTCTTTGAAACAGGCATCATAGAGGATCTGTATGTTTGACTTGCAGGAAGGCCAGGAGATGGAAGCTTTTCCACACTGGATTTATGTCAGGCACAACCCCTCCGAAATAGCTGTTCTCCACCCTCCCAGGATTTACGTGTCACTTAATGGGCAGAGACAGACCCGTCCTTGACAAGTACACCTGTCAGCCAGCCGTGAATGACAGGGCCAAGTCACATCCCATCCTCAAATTCCCCTTGTCAAAACAGAAAGAATAACATCGAAATCAAACCAGCAAGCAGGTACTAATCAACTCCCGTACGCCTCACACAGAGACAACAGAGAGCGAGTTTATATGAAAAAGAACCACCACGCGTGGGTGTCTGCCACCCGCTGTGTTACAAAGCACTAATGTACTGCTGTATCTCTTTAATCTGCAGGGGGAGGGGCCAATAAATAATATTATAGATTGTTCCACTAACATTATTGGTACTGATGCTTAACTTCCAAATAACATGCAGTTTAACATGCAGTTTAAACATAGCCACGTTAAAATGGCATGTGACCAAGTAATTTGTGGGTGAGCACAGAGCCAAGAGGCAGTTGAAGTGAGAGGAGTAAATAGCCCAATACTTTCTTTAAAGAGAGCTTCAGTGTCAGACGCTTTAGAGAGCTCTGCAAAGTTATCACATCATGACAGCAACAGCCAGGAGTGTCTCCTCTTTCCACTCTTTAAACAAAATATCGCTGTGCAGTAAAATTGATGATGCTGTGGAGTTGTGTTCACTTTCTTCTAATATCTTCAAAGGAGCTCTGCCTTGTGGTGTAAAAAGAAATGAAGAGATTTTGACTTGAATGTTTATGTATGTGTACACGCATGCACTGGAGAAAAACATACTGGTAGTTTAAGATAATTAACTAAATCCTACTAATTAAATCTTAAACTGGACTAAGACAATTTGCTTAGCTGGCTAGCCATCAGACCAGTTTGACCAAGTTAGGAGAATATCTAAGACCATCTAACCAGCTTAGGCTGGTTTAAGCTGTTTTGTTTCAGCAGGGAACACATAAATCAGACACTCTGAAGGAGACGAACTTGTGAGAGACAGTCTTGGACTGATTGTAAAGGGCTTGTAGACTAAAGGCTGTCAGAGAGCAGTATCTCTCATTGTCAAGATTAATGAAATTCAGGCAGAGATCAGAGAAAAGAGGAGTTATCCTCAACCCCTGATTTGAAATCGGCCTTTTCCCCATCAGAAAGAGTGTATTTAACCGTTATCTGCTGTAAAACCATTACGGTGACATACTCATCGATGCTCCGCTCCTATCAGCACCCACCAATGTCCTAGTTGTCAACAAGACGCATTTTTGTGACCTGCCCATTAGAATGATGCGTTCAATATAAAGAGAATCTGCTACTCACAGGCTATTCAAAATACAGTTGGAGTGTGAAATAAGAGAGACAAAGCATAAGGAGGAGTGTATCTGGGAAGTATCAGTGTGTGTGTGTGTGTGTGTATGTGTGTCTCTAAAGAAGTGTATGGGTGACACATCCTTGGCATCACGCAGCACACAAACTCCTCACAGAGCGGCACACCAATTCTGCAGAGGGACAGGATTGACTGTGACACCCGGCAGCCCAGCCCAGCCCTATAAAAAGCCTGCATATGCTTTTTCTCTTGGGTGGAGAAAGAAAGCAATAGAGAGAGTGAATGAGTAAGAGAGACACTACTGAGTGAGAGGCCATGTATGTGTGGACCTTACCATCACCACCATTCCATATGGGGAGGCGGACCCTCACACCACTGATGGACAGGCAGGCTGAGATAGCCCATCTGCGCCTTTTTGCAGGTGTTTCCAATGATTATATTATTAGCTCTATCCGCTCATCTTTGAGTTTTATGGGCTTTTTAGTGTCCACAGCTTCAGCGTGAGGGGAGAAGAGAGGTAAAATATATCCACCAACACTACCATCTGTCTCCAGGAAGATGCACACCCAGTCTTCAAGGAAACAAGGGTTTTATTCCACTTTTACGAGGGCATAGCTTTTGATTTAATTTTTCATTGCTGTGATTGTGTGTGTGTGCGTTTGTGTGCTTGTGTGGGTGGAAGTATGCATGTAACCATATGTTGAGCAGGAATAAGCTGGAGAAATGTTTTGACTAGGCAGCGAAGCCATTAGCACGGTAATGCTAAAAATAATGACAAATTAATTAATATCATCCTCTATTGCTCTTTATGAAACAATCATCAGAGACACCGATCACCAGCTTTTACGGTGCTTGTGTACTCTCTTGCCTCAGGACTCTTGAGATGATTTATTCACCAAATTGTGTTTGATAACTTTTGTCTAGTTGTATGAACAAAGCATGAATCATTGGAACAGATCAGCCAGTTCAACGAAAACAAGTGGGCTGTTTCTCACACAAAGCTATGATGTGGTTTTAGAGGAACTTGAAGAAATATAGCACATAAAAGGTGCTTTTTTTCTAGGGAAAATAGCTGTGTGAAGATTCTTTCAAACTATTTTCTTGTCTTATTTTCTTTTCTATTTTCTTGTTTTACCTTGTCGTCCACAGTAAAAATAACAGCATAATATGAGTGTGAGAACATAATGACAGAATCTTCATTTTTGTCTGAACTATCCCTTTAATCACTCCTGATCATTAGTACTATAGAGAGGATGTGGTCAGCATCACACTTCAGTCCTGTCCTTAGATATAATGCTTCTGAGCGGTCAGGCCTCAGGCCACAGTTTTTACTGTGCAAAACACACCTTGCCCTCTGTGGAAATTACAGTGGCAACACAAACCTCTTTATTCTGAAAAGATAGTTGACACAGTGAGAAACATGTATAATCTGCTGCTAATCTCACTGGATTATAGGAGAAAAGAGCCTCTCCCTCTGCAAATTAGACAGAAAGTATCTTTTTGTTCTTTTGTTGCTGCACTTCTCTCACCTCCTGTCTTTATTTCTCTCTTTCTCTATCATATTCGGCTGCCGTTGATTTTGTATTCCTCTTTGTCACGGTTGCTTCTCCATGCTGCAGTGGCGGATGTTTGGTAATGGCCATTTAGACTAATCAATCGGTCCCTTTGAAGTCAGAAGATGAAAGAAGTGTTTGACAGCTAATGTGTGTCTGTCCCATGATGTGAACTGCATGCCAATGTCAGTGCTTTGAAGGCAAAAGGACGGGCACATCACATTGAATTTATCCTCCTCAGAAAAGATATACCTCAGCTGAGCACTGCCGCAATAACAAGTGTCAGCCCGCTCTCTCTCTTTCTCTCTTTTGCTCTCCCTCTGTTTTTCTACCTCTCATTCTCTTCCTCTCTCCGTTATATATCTGTCACATACCTATACCTCCTATGCAGCTCGTGCCATCTTCCATTCCACGCTTACCCGCCGAAATGTGTTCAAGTAAACATTTCACGCTTGCTTATGGTAAGAAGAAGTGACAGCTTCAGGTAAGTGACAGGTTGAGATCTAACAGAGGTTTAAACCGATATTGATGAAGAGAATTCTCCTTTTTTCTCTCTCTATTTTTCTGCCCCGCCATAGTTTTTCTCAAAACACTCTGTGCTCATTCGTAATGTTAAGCTCATATTTTTTAGATATATTATCCATTTATTCAAACCCAAAGTTAACCTGTCTTACTTAGAAGATCTGGTAGCAATTTGTTTAGTAATGATACAGTACAGTTGATTTTGTTTGGGCCCAATTTGCAAAAAACAGCAAAGAATGCTTTGAGATCCCAAGCATAATGTAATATTTTTCATAGAGGATCTTTAAAATGTTGTTTATAGTTCTCATAAGTTATTTAAAATCATGAAATATCAATAAACTTTTTTCTAAATTAAGACAGCTTTGAGGTCTCTCGAATCCAAATGCAATATGTGGATTATCAATTTCTCTACAATTGCTGTGGTATTCCATATCTGTGACAACAATAGAATAATAAGACTTAAGAAAAAACACATTAAATTAATGTATTTATAATTTCTTTCAAATTTTCTTCTAATATTTATCAGAAAGCTGAGAAAATACAAGCCACAGCATCTGCAAATAAAATCTTTAAACACAGCTGTTGAGCATTACCATGAGAGACAGTTAGAGGACGCAGTGCAAAGCACCGGGAGGGGGTCAGCGTACACCCTGCTCTCTCTCAGAAACACATTATTAGCCGTAACTATGCGCAGACTGCACACACACACCATGGTGGTCCCTGAACCCTGTGCAGGAATTCTGGGAAAATAGAGGCCTCCTCCTGCAGAGAAACATGAGTGCTGAAGTATGTTAAAGGAAGTGATCTGTGGCTCTCCTACATGGTCTCCCAGCTGGGTGCCTGTAAGGTTTTTATGGCTTTTTGCAGAGAGAGGTCTGGGTGCACTTTCAGCACAACTCTGCACCCCCTGTCTCTACTGCCTCGCAGCTTCCTCTCAGTCTCTCTCTCTGTTTGTCTATCTCTCTTTTATTCACCTCTTACCATCCCTACAGAAATGTCTCCACACCGCAGTGTAACACGCTTGCATAACTCAAACCACATGTACATCATAGGAAGTGAGTATGAACTAGAGAAAAAGAGAGAGAGCAAGTGAGAAGACGTGTTATTACAAGGCAGACTTCAGGCCCGGGATCTCACAGAGTATTAATCTCAAGTGTTTTTGTTTATACGAATGCCAGGTTAGCATTACATCATTGCATCCTTGCTTGTTTTGGAGTCATTTCTGTAGAGGTTCTGAACTTTATTATCTGGGAGGCATTTGTCAGGTTGTGAAGAATAAATAAATTCAAATAACTAAAAAATGTACAATGGAAAAATGTTTATATTTATGGTAAACATGGGATAGTTACATTAATCATTAACAATAATAATTAAGATTTTTTAGGATTAGGGTTAGAAGGTTTCAATACCTAAAGATTCTTTATAGTTTTGCACTGTTTAAAAATATACATGAATCACAAAAAAAAAACATTGTTCCTAAGGTTTAATTCTAAAAACCTGCATTTCTGACATGTTATACAAACACAATGTTCAACTCTAAATGTTTCATGAAAAGCTAGCTAATCCATGAAAATTGCTAATAGTCTTATTAAGCAAGCTGTGCTTTTGAGAAGGTCATAGCAGAATGTGCTGTATTTTAACTCTTGCTTCCAAAAATCCGAAAGTCCTTCACACAAAAACAACTGTGAGTGGAGCAAAGATCCTCTTCCTCTCTTTTTTTAGCCACAAATTCATTTCCAAAACATTTCATCCCTCTTTCTTCCGTAAGCTCTTCTGAAAATATCCTTGCACTAGTAACATCACAAAGGCTTACTTATCTTGGTATTACCTATTAAAGGTTTAGATGCCTGCGTCTTTGATAAACACTCTCAATAAGGGTTTATCTCCACAGCCTTATCAAGCTCTTGACGGTTCTTCTACCCTCACTAGAGTAATTTGCTTAATTAAAGTGTCATTTCAAAAAGGAAATATGGGCCTCGTCATTCACAGCGAAATACAAAGAACTTTACAAGACTGTGTGACTGGAAGCATGTATGCATTTGGGTACGAGTGTGTGTGTTTTTAATATTTTCACTGTATTGTTATTTTCTGCCTGGCTTAGCATAAGCCCTCTTAGTTTGTTGTGGCCGGTGAGTTTTAAGATGTGCAGGGACATTTTGGAGCTCTCCAAGGAGAGGAAGAGCAGGAGGAGGAGGAGAGGAGATGAGACACACAATAAATAAAACGGTTGCTTTCTAAACGAGGCCCGCGGAGGATTGGCTTTTAACGCCTGCAGCCTCCGTCAGCACTTTGGGCGATTTGCGTGTGATTTCATTAGGGGTGAAAATAACACTACAATGAAGATGAAAATAGACTATAGAAAGTGTAGCAGGAAAGAAAGATGCACTTACAGATGCAGACACTTAGACTCAAACAAAAGCAGCAAATCTACCAAACCGGAGCAGAATATTGTGTTTTACATTCAGTCACAGGCGTATAAAATTAAATTAAGACATAGAATAATTGCTTGAACCATGTGAAATATGAAATAGATAAGGAAGATGTGAATACAATACAATAAAGTATTGTTGCAGATTTAGTCGGGACACACCTGTATTTCAAAAATGATGCCAGAAACGACCGTTAATTTAGTGGAAATAAGAACTAATTCACCAGATCATCTGCCAAGTTATGTCACATCTGAATCAGCTTTTAAAACCTGCGGCCACTTTTCCGTTCCATGTTTTTTATCTTCTCCTGCTTTGTTCTTTATTCTAACCCTTTTCTTTTTAGTTTTTAGACCCAATGCAGGGTTCCTTGAGCCTTAAGCATCTTTGGCCTGGTGACAAGGTGTGAGACGAAGAGATTTATGCACGTGGGCTCACAGATGCAGCGGAAAAAAGATACGCAAGATCAAATGGAGAGGTATGATAACACATGAAATACGACTCCCTGGCATCGTAAATTAACAGTCGGTGGAAGGTTGTCATTATTGGGGCTGCATTTAGGGCTATGGTATGGAACCCAGATGGTTGGGGAGAGATAGTTGGGCTGAAGTTTGAGTAATTGATGACTTAAAAATAAACCGGAGGGCTCATCTTGGGAGGGAAGGAAGAAGAATTACCCAACACAACAAACATGTAGCATTGGGGTCAAGAGCATAGCATGAGCTCTCTGACTCGCTCTCTCTTCAGACAAAAAAGCATTAAAGATTAAAACAGGGACAGAAAAATAACAGTTTGGAAAGTAGGAAAGGTTCTGAAACTTTCCTCAGTCTGATGCAATCACATACACAGCTTACCTCATTGTTCTTGGCATAGGTTTGTATGGATTTATGAGGGTTTAACAGTTTAGATATTAATTAAGATTGAATAGCATTTTTTGTAGCATTCACACACTGGAAAGTACTGTTTGTGCATCTGTCATTTAATGAGGGAAAGAATGACATCAAAAAACTATTCTGTTAAATTAGGGTTGTTTTTTAGTGACAAGAGGGAGAAAGAGACTGACCTTCACATTGTTTTTAAAACTGTTATTCTAACCATGTGTGTGTGTAGGTTTAGTTGTATTGTCCCCATATAAATTTGCAAAACCACTGTGAAATATAGTAAATAAAGTTAGATTTTTTTATTGCAAATATGCAGACAGTTTTCTGGTAGGATTAGTGTAGACTTGGATTTGATAATATTGTTTATAACTAGCTGTAAATAAAAACAACAGAGGTCTATGAAATGTCCTGATTCAGATATATGTGTGTGTGGGTTGAGTGGGGAAAGGCATGCTATCACACTAATGCTATCACATTGTCATTAATGACTGCTATCACACTATATGGGGCTAGTTCTTGTATTTAAACATGCCTTAAAATCCTATTAAAGAGTTATCAACAACATAATAGGAAAAACATGAAACACTACACAATTCATAACGATAAAGGAGCATTAAGATAAAGTAAAAAATACTGTATAAATGTAAATAACATTTGTTTTGGTGTTTCAGGTTTCCCGTGAATGTGACAGCTAACCATGAGATTAACCTTTCTGACCATTTGCTGGTAAGAAATCTTGTCCAGTAACAAAAGTATGTGATGTGTGAATTTTTCCAGTTTGCAATTGGTTGATTCACCTGAAAGTCAGAGCAAACATAAGGTTAATACATGACAGATTCACAAGCCTGACAGTGATAAAGAGGAAAAAAGAATAAGGCAAAAAATATAAAGAGAGATTTAAGTGAAAACAAGACATTTGCAATATGCAGTCTCTTACATATAAACTGTCTATCATTTCCTTTTGATTGAATCTCTGTTGGATTGGTGTTTTAAAGCCCTGACATGTTATTAATAAACCAGCTTCTAATAGAAATATCATTCCCTTATTTTTCAATCAGCCACAACATCGTGCTAAATCTGCAATGCGTGACTTTAATTAAAGATTGATGGGATGACCATTCGTCAGAGGCACCGTTGATCCAGTAATTAAAATGACAAAAAAAGATTTATTTATAGAAATTATGTTTAACTCTTTTCACTTTGCTGTCAGCGGGCCAAGCTCTCTATTTTAATGAGAGGAGTCAGGAAATGTAATTTTCTCTTTCTTCTCTTCCTCTTTTGCACTCTTTCCTCACAATCAGAACTGGAACATCAGCATAAGTGACTGTTCGTGTTCTATTTGAGACATACAGGCTGCAGACATGGAATCTGTTTCAGAATAAAAGACAGTCTCTTTGTAGAAGGCCGATCGCACACGCCGCAGTTTCCATTGCTCAATCAAACTTTTCAAATAAGTCAAACTTTGGCTTTCATTGACCTTAGTTCAGCAGTAATCATAAAGAAGAAAGGAATACAAACAAAATAGCTTTGCATTTTTAGTATGGTGAGTAATTATGTAGTCTCTTGGAGTTTGACAAGGCCCCTAATGAGTTCTCCCAGGACCTCTTTTATTTGTTTGTTTGTTATTTTTAAGCTTGATTAAGTCCCATGTATTTAGCTAGCACAATTAAACCGAGGGGGGATACAATATGAGCTTAACTTGGTATGATTCATTCACTTTTGTTTTAAACACAGGTTTAGCCCAGTAAGCCAAATCGTTACTTCTGTGAGAATGTGACAATTTATAGTAACAATTATAAAAGCACATACTGGGTCAGAAAATTTAAGTACAAACTATTATAGCATGTTAAGCATGTTGCAGTACAAATTACAACGTGGCATTTTTTTTTTAAAAAAAGGCGTTTTTTAAAATAATGCATAGTGAACTTAGACACATTGTTTTTGACAAGATCTTTTGTTGAGAAGTCTTTTGATGATGTCCTGATGACTGTGAAAGACGCGGTTCTGTTTCCCCATGAATCAAAACTCGTGAAAATGCTCATTTACGTGGACAGCCTCATTCTGAGTAAAGACATTTTAAAACTATGAATAAACTGTCATTAACTCTCACTTGTGCCCCAGACAATGAATCAGTTGAGTTGAGTTTCAGCCACAGTGAATTAATGATACAGATCCACCATCTGTAAATTCCCCACAGACTCTGTAAAACAGACAGCCATCATCGAACCTCTTTCCTACTGTTCGGTGGCAAACTTCCCATTTCTCTGCTCTCTGTTTTAATGGATTTCTGCGACACTGTAGATATGTGTTGGGTTCTGTGTTCTGAGTCAAAGCAGAAAAGTAAAAGAGCACAAAAGATGCATTAAATGATAATAATGACTGATGATATTTCATAGTTTTTACCTAAAAAATGACTTTAATAGCACGGCGGTCAGGCGGTTTGCGAGGCTGAAGACAGAATTATTAAAACAGAAAGGCTTGAAGGATTTCCTTACGTTTATCGGCCAGTACATCACACCCTCACTCGCCCTTATTATATAAATGTAACAGATTCTTCTGATGTCTGTTTTATTATTTTCTGCTATTAAGGCTCTCGGCCTGTAGATCCTGAGTTAATTTCAAGACAGAGTTGGCAACAAAAAGTGGGATTTATAATCTTTTCTTTATGCTTTTTTTTCCTGAATTCAGGATAATACAGGCGAGCAGAATCCTGGGTTGACCAGGGAGGAAATGGAATCAGTGGCTTCCCCCTGCGTGATAAAAACATAATACATCTTATGATGAATGTTGTTATAAAGCACACCTGCGATAAGATTCAAGTATTCATATTTTTCATCATGTTAATGCTACAAGATAAACCAAGCTGGTCTCGCTACTGTCCACCTCAGTGCTTCCCTCAGGCCTGTGTTTGGTCCCTTTTTCTGTGTTGTCATGCCTAACGGATGGTCCTGCTTTTGGGTGTAGATGTCAGAAACGTGCCTACACTGGACCAAGGTCCTGCAGAGATAATAGAATTATGAGCAGGAAATGTTGGGTGGAAGCCACTAGCTGAGGTTGCTAGAGAATTCCACTGGTGAGCAGTATTTCAAAGAAAACAGGACTTCCCAGGTAACATTTTTTTGTTGTAAAAATGTTTCCCTAACATTTTAAGTGAAAAAACAGGTTATTATGTTGTTCAATGCTGTTTAACCTTTAAATCGTCCAAGTAATTTTTTTACTTTTTTGTAACATTTTAAAGTGTTACTCTAATATAATTTGATATACCATCTAAAATAATCTAATATTGTACTGCAAGAATATTTTTGATAAGTTTGATGAAAGAATTGATTGAAAATGTTAGCCAACATTCCAAGAATGTTAGCTGGGTTTAGTTTATTATTGGTAGCTAACCTGTTCACCTGAGCAAAGTTTGCAACTATTAGTGTTTTATATACGTAAATGTTTAAATAAATACTTTCAGTCAGAAGCCATCAAACACCATTGTATTTACTCATACAGAAGCACTAGAATAAGTGAGCTCCCTGTTTTCTTCACTCATTTACAACTGTGCTTCCTTTTTGCTTTTACACGTCCCTAGAAGTGACACAAGCAGCTGTGCACCATAAACAAAAATCCCTTTTACCCCCTCACCAAATCTCCATGGTCTCAGCAACCCCACCCCTCCATCCATTCAAACTACAGCAAACAAGCCAACCCAAACGCTGGCAGCTGCAGATGTGAGACTGTGTCACCTGTGCCTCGTAATGCCCCCTCACACCCCCCCACCACGCTCTCATCAACCCCCCTTGTGTGCCCCTCAGACTCGGCTGGCGTCTGGCGTGGTAAGAGGGATGACTCTCTCGGCACATCCTTTCCTCTGCTCAGCCCGTCTCCCCATCAGCCCCTTCCCATAATTCCCGGCCTACTGGCATCATGGGCCCAATTAGGATGACACATCCTATCAGGGAGCTTGTTTTGCATAGTCGAATACAAATGACTGTGGAAGTGAAATGTTTTCATAAACTTGGTACAATGAAGACAAAGCCGGCTGTTAGTTTCTGCTCAGGCTGTCATGAAGAGAATGAACATGTCAAACAATGTTTCTGTTCAAGAGATTTGGGCTTCTTTATTTTTACTCATATCACGTCATTTTATGCACACACTGTTTTGCAGTTGGCTAGGGATCATCGTCTCCATCTTACAGCGTTATAAACCGAAATTAACACATGCTTGTTTTTATTATTTTGTGTTAAAGTTGTTGCATTTCTTATAAATCAAATGTTTCATCTTAAAACCATTCTTTCAGAAATGACGCCATAATGCCTGCATCCATCATCATTATAACAAAATGAATAATTTAATTGCCTCCCCCTACCCTGAAAAAATCAATATTCCCCACCCAAACGTTTAAGCAGTTTTTAGCTTTTATTTGTCCTCTAAAACTGTCTTTAGTTAATGATACTGACCCTTTGAATCTTTTAACAACGCAATCAATAAAGCATGTTTATGCAAAGCTTGCAGAACCATCAGTTTGGGACTTTTGAAAAAATATAACCCTGGCTGCAGCTTGCTAAGTGCAGAGCGCTAGCACTAAATCTGGAGAGTTAAAGTTTTACTGGGGCGTTATGGGTAAAAATGCCTTGTCAGCCATCTGCCACATTCTCTCCCGACGTCCATATTTCCAGAGCCGCTCAACTCCTGAGAGGGACTCGTACCGTCACCATGGGGCCGAACTCCTCCATAACAGCCCAGCTATTGCTGCACATGTCCCAAACAGAAACACGTTCCATTAAAAGAACTTGTGACAGACTGAGCTACACTATTGATGCTTCTGTTCTCTTTCATTTTTTAAAGCTTTAATGAATAGTGATGGCAGTCCTGTCAGCATGACAACCTGCCATAATGTATTATAAAAACAGAAAGGGCAAAATATAAAAATACAAATGCAATTTTATAAAAACTCGTGGCCAGGCCTGGTTCCACACACCATAGTAAATGCTAATCATGGCTAATTAATCAGGGCTGTAATCCACTGTGCAAAATGAGCTGACCCTCACGTCCCTTTAAATTGGATGGCAAACACAGTAAAACGCACATTTAAAAGCGCCCTCTTTCGCCTGGTTCTTATATATATATATATATATATTTTGCAATTTGTTTTTTTTGGAAAATTATGACTCATTACATCTTATTCTCACCCTCCTCTCTCTCTCTCTCTCTCTCTCTCTCTCTCTCTCTCTCGCTCTGTCTTTTCTCTCCTTTCTCTCACTGTCTAACTAGTTCTTTGTTTCTCCTTTGGTCTCATCTATAGCTGCTGGACTCCTTCCAGCTCTGCTGAAACATGTCTTATCTGCTTAAGCCTCTTGAGTGCTGATCAAAACAATTTGTTGCACTGACATGCTTGGGCTTCTTTCCTAACAGACTTTGTAAGTCAATAATGCTTGACTCCACAGATACATAAACCTGCTTTTAATTGAAGTTTCTTAATATATGAAATACAAGTCTTTTTTGTTCTTTTTTGGGGTTAAATAAATGTGACACACCCCCTTCTCAAAATTTTGTCGCCCCCTACAGGACAGATGAGAAGAGGCGATAGCATACAATTTGGGTTTATTTGTGATACCACTAGTCGAATATTTTTGTTTTGCATTCTATTATAAATTTATTTAATTATGATTGTAACATTACAAGCAACACTTTTAGTCTAGCTGATCCTTCTTTACCCAGCAGATAGTTAGAAGCATTTTTTTTCACTGAAATAAATAAAATGTTGTTTTTATCTTGTTTGCATTCGATCAGTTACCTTGAACCAAAATTACTGTTATTTACTTTGACTGTATGTAATAAAATTGTTATGTATAATTGTATGTATCTTTTCAAAACCCTAAACTATGTTTATAATGTTAATCATTTGTAATAATTAAATTAAATATGTTTATAATACATGTAAATAAAATTTCGATTCGATTAATGTAAATAAAATTAATATAAATGCAAAACAACTCAATTTTGTCCAGTATTTTTAATGTGGTATTTTGGATCCCACTGTACCAGGTGTTTGGCCACATGTGCCATATTCATAAATAGATATGTACTCACCTTGTACATTTGCATGTTCAGAAGTACAGTGTCTGTAGTGTGATAATTCTGAAGCATAGTTTAAATTAGCGTCTTTGAATTAGAGCTGGCTGGGGAGCTAGTGCATAAGAAAAGTGTCATGTACAACGTGTCTATGCGTACAGTATTAACACCACCTTAGCCAGCAAAACATGCATGCCTCCTGCTCAGGCCGACAAGAATTAGTGAGCTAAGCACTCGTAAATCACCATGCCTGTAGCTCTCTCTCTCGCTCGCTCTCTGAGAGAGAAACATGGAGTTTACTTTGAGGTGGGTGGAGAAAAAAGGGGGAGAGGATCTGGAAGTGGGGGTTTGGGCTTGAAGCAATATGCCATCAACATCTGGGGGAAATCCAGGAAGGTGATCTAGCGCGAGAACATTGAGTCAACAGGGGACTGAGAATAACACCATATAGAACTGTGACTGGAGCTGATAGCCTACGAAAGCGGCGCGATTTTCTTTAACGTTCACAGCTGGGTCTGTAAGCGTTTTAGCTGTAAAAATGCTAAATCGACACATAAGAAATTCCAGCACAAACATTGTGACATCATAAATGCAACATGTCATTTTCATTTATCAGTATGAGATTGCTGTTGGAGGCCTTGGAGTGTTTTGAGATTAAAGGACCATCATTCAAGATACAGAGCAGAATGAGCAGTTGGGTATGTTTGTGTATTCTGGAACAATAAACTGCCAGCAAGTTATGAGGCAAAAACTTTAAATTTGAGTATGTGTTTACTAGAAATGGGTCATAGTGACTGAGGTTGACTTTTTCAACCAGCGTAAGTATTCAGGGCTTGCTTTATTTGATCAGCAACCATCCAGGAAAGCCACGATTTTGAAAACATGTAGCTTTGCACATTTTAGTTGTCACAGAATAGTTTGGGGGAGTGTGTATTGACACTGGCAGCTCATCAGTCCAATTTATTCCCCAGATCCAAAGGGGCCTCCAACACAGTTATTTATATGGATTTCAGTGTGAGACAGAATAAACCACAATGATAAATGTACATCACAAACATTATCTAATGACGTCTTGTGGTTCAAACATTGCTGGATTCATTACATTTGGTGGTTGCATTGCGAAAGATGTCGAGACACTTGTAGCAATGACAGATTGATTCCCCAAACATAGATTAATGGTCTATTTCATCTTGTTTTATGTTTTAACTTTACTTCTTACATTAGTAATGGATCCAACAGAAGACTTGCCTGCTATTGAGAAGCCATTACTTTGACACAAATGCAAACGTTCATGGATAACATTTTCCTCAAGTTTTCCTAAGGAAGTAATGTAAAACTGACTAAAAAACACAAACACATGTGGCTTATGGCAGATACCTGGATGCAATTCAACAGCCGAATGTTTCTCCGTGTTGTGGTTTTGAACTTACAGTAAATATACCATATTTAATAGATGGCAAACCAGTGATGGGCTGTTGCAGGAGTTGAATTGAATTTACACAAAATGACTTACATAAAATTCCCATTTTGGTCAGTGTGCGATGCCGAACCCCCCAGCTTGCGGGAGAAACAAATTCTGATCTAAAGCTTGTGCAGCTGAGATCATATTTGCTACTCGCTTACAGTCTAAAACCACATTTCCTTGGATTTAGCCAATATCATGGTTAGTAATGAAATTCCTCAGGGAAAACAAATTGCTGCTGTCACATAATCAATAAACATACGAGAATAAATGTCAAATGCATGTTCCCTCACTGGTCTTGAAGCATAGTCACTACCCAGCATGCTTATGCCCCGCAGTGCCCTTCCCAGCATGCACTTGGTTCAAAAGGTCTACTGGTTTCAGGTATCGTACATTGGAATTAGGCTTCCTGCATATGATTCCAATTTGTAAATGTTTGTTTAGCTTGAGTCTTTAGCAGGTTTCTTTGGCTGAGGAGGTGAGAGGTGTTCTTATGTTGTGTCAGTCTCAGCGCTCTCAGAACTCCTCTTCTTTCTGACTGTGGCTGACAGAGTGCTCTCCTGTGAATCCTGTCTCTTAGGTGGGGGGCAAAACACGTTGTCACTGCTCCTTGTCGTGTATCCGATAATTAAAAATCTGATTTATTGGCAGGCGTCAACAATCACAGAGGGCCTCTCTTCCCCTCTCAGCTTTATGATGTTCATCCTTCCTGAGGCTAAATTTACTTGACGTGGAGAAAAAAGGGGAAAAAGAGTACAAGGGGAAAACAGAGACCTTTAGTTTTTTACTCTCTGTCACCTCATCTAATTCTGCCCCCCCCGCAGGCCTGTCTGTCACTCAGCTGCCGTGGCAACGGGGCAGACGGAGAACACAGGCGCTGACCAGTCTCGCTTTGGTGCAGTTTATTCTAATATTTATTGCTACCCAGAAAATGAGTGTAATAAAGGAGCACAAAGGCGGCAACACTGAGCGTTGTGGGTAATGTCAGTTTTAACAAAGACCCTAGGGAACGCGGGTGCAGCATGAGAAAGCGTCTTGTTTGATAATTTAACACGACAGTGTCATAAAGCATTTTTGATTTTCCTAAATTTTAACTCTGCTAGCTTGTAGAACTGAAAGTGTCTTGCATGTGTGATCTCAATAGGTTTGAACATCTGTAACGTGACAATTTCAGTCGAATTGCACATCATCATAAAAGCTACAGAAAGCCTTCATTGTTTTGTCAGATATTAAATCATCATTATCAGATTGTGACTGTATGCCTGATTGACATTATATAACAATACATCAAAGCACGCTCATTTAATAATTTATTGAAAAATATTAGCAGATTTAAATTAACATCACATTTTACCTTTATTTTAATGATTGTGATTTCCCTATTTGACCCTTATAAAGACCTTTTTCGTTTTCTATACCCTTAGAAAATGCTGTCTTTACACGTAAAATAAGAAACTAAAATGAACATTTTAAGTTCTCGTTTAGGGCACCTGTGTAAATCAGAGAGCAACTGACTTCATTCACTAAAAATGACCTTGGGACCAATTAATTAAAAGCATAAATACCTTAAAAATGAAAAGTTGGTTTGGAGAAAAGGAAATCTTTTCTTGCAGATGTCACACATTTTGTGTGGCTTAAGTGTCCAGATACATTTGAGATCCACCGTATTTCAAAATGCATCTTATTCATTTATTTTGACATCTTTGTAGCAATTTTATTGTGTGATTTAAAAAGACTGTGGATCTCAAAGGTAACACTCAGAGGAAGTGGAATCTAAGACATACACAGACACTTTGAAAACTAAAAGAGGGCCGTGGATGTACCCTGTATCGGGTGAATCCCAGAGTCAGTCAGACAGACAGGTAGATGGCTGGTTGTTGAGGCTGTATCAGGTGCTTTCTCTCTCTGGGAGGCCTGAGACAGGCCTGTGCTATGCCAGCTGTCAGCTCATCAGGGTGCACAGGTCCGGCTGGCTGACGGGCTCCAGCTCTGAGGCCTGGGCTGATGACACCTTCCTGTTCGACTGTGACAGGCCCAGTCCGACAGGCGTCAAAAAACACTCAGCCCTTCTCAGCGTTCACAATGTCTAATACACACACACGCGTGGACACCAGTGCGCATACACATTCACAACCTCATACCTGCTTTGACATGAAAGAACACACACATACTCCATGGCTTACACAAACACACACCCACACACACTCCGTGATTCACACTCACTGCCTTCCCATTTCCACAACCCACCCTTCCGTGCTGTCGAAACTTGATGAACTGTGACGGGAAATGTGACGACAAACATACAAACATATCCAGACCCACCTTAAAAAAAAACAAATAAACAAAGTTGCCATAAAACTCATCAGGACAGGATAGATCCAGGGAGAGTAATGGCTTGAGTTATTATAGCATAGGTGAGTGCTAGAAGCTGTCTTTGCAAGTTGTCAGTAAAGAATGCCCAGAACGTAGGCACTTCTGCCAGACCTCTGAAGGTCGGACAAGCTTATGTTTGGCTGAGGAACTTTGGCTGAGTACACACCAGCTGTCTCTTTAACCATCACTCAGACAGTGCTACACTGTTTGTGTGTGTGGCTGTGTATGTGTGAGACTTGTGCGTCTTTATTGTCGTTCAAATGCTGCCAGTGTGTGTCCTGTGCTTGCTGCCACACACACACACACTCACTCACTCACCTGTTTGGTGGGCTACCAGATGCTGACTGCTTGAGGCCTAAAAAGAGAGACAAAGAGAAAAAAGGGAACTAGAGGGAGGGAGTGAGAGAGAGAGAGAGAGAGGAGCCGAGAGAGGTGGACACAAAGCTCTAGCATCCCACCCTCTTTTCACTCAATTCCATCCAGTCACGCGAAGATGAGCTTGATTGTTTTGATGTTTTGGGAGCCATTCAGTAGACAGTTAGAAGAAGAGAGAGCACAAGAGAGAGATTCAGGTGGTTAGGAAATACAGAAAGGAAAAAGGTAAAGTGAAATACAGAGCCTGACAACATGAGCGTGGCACCCCACGGCGTAGAACAGAATGGGCCTCACCAGATATGAAGAGATTAGCCAGTCGCTACTTCAACCCAGGCCTGTTTTTATGCTTGCTAATGCCTCTGGCAAGAGTTAAAGCTACTCTCAGCAAACTCCTCAAGCTCCTACTCCTGCTCACAAACACAAAGAGAAGAAGCATAAACGGTTACACTTGGCAACAGCCCATTAAAATTTTTATAACATCATGGCAAGAACAACTGACTTCACCACACACTGAAATAGCTAATAACTATCACAATTGCTTTAAATATTTGTTGCGTTCAGAATAGGATGTGGTTCTTCTATCAAATGCCTTAAAAATTATTTATTATAAAAGTAATAATCAACAATTAATCATAGTGACACAAAAGAAAAATAAAATTTTAAGTGAATTATTAACACTGCACTTACGTAAAAGATTTTAATGTATTCTAGCTAATTGGCTGTTAGAGAATCATTTACAGATTTTTCTGCTCTCTTGTTTTCTGAAGTATTGCAAGTGATTTGTTGACCAGATCAAGATTTGTGTGTGGAAATCAATCAATCACATGCATCAGATTAGGATCTATTACACTTAGTTTTAGTGTATTTAGTGTTTGTGTGTCAGTCTGTGTTATTTATACAGTGGTGATCATGACATCATTACCTCATCTGCTCATGAGATCTGAGTTCAAGATAAAAGCAGATTACTCCTATCAGGTCATTTGAGAAAAGTCAAATCAGTTAGAATTAAAACCATTATGCATAGAAAAATAATAAAACAATAATAATTAAACAATCATGTGCAAATCATGATTTATTTTAAGATACGTTATTGATTTTCATGCATTGTCAAAATCCAAACAGTTCCAAAAAACAAGCACCAAAACCCTGAATACAACAGTCATACAGTTTTTGTGCTGGTGTTTAAAGAATAAATAACAACCTAAATGCCATTCTTTCAAAAAGTTCACTTGCTCTGATAAACAGGACAGTTTTAATTTTGCCACTTTGTGGAGGCTTACCATATTAATTCTGGAGGGTGTGTGTGTTTGTTTGTGTGATGGGCTAATTCAGTGCCTCAAAAGAGCGCTGGCACTCATTCTGCTCCGGCTTGTTCTCGTTTAATCGCTTCTTCTTTCTTTTTTAATTTTACACCAGAGATGCTCAAACAGTCTCCTCAGCATTTTGCCTTCCTCCTCACCCTCATCATTCCTACCTGCTTAATTCCCCTCTAACGGGCCGCGCCAAAGTCGTTAGCTGATTAAGGCCCTTAATTGGGCTCAGAAGAAAAAGGTGAAGACGGGCTGAAGTTCACAAAAACAAGAATATTGTTTTTAGTTCATTTTAAGAGAAACAGGGGTCAAACTTTTTACATGTTAACTCAGCACAATGTAATAATGGCAAAAACAAACAATATTTTAAATATTTATAGTGTACAGATCATGTTGGGCACTTTTACAGATAAAATGTTCTATGATTGTTGGTGCAATTTTTATTTTTAGCCATAATGTAATTAATGCACAGATATACTATACAACGTAAAAAATGATTGTTTCACTGCTGTTTATTGCACTCAGTCAGATTTAGCATACATAAATACCACATAGGTACTATAACATACTATATACTGTACTATAAATATAACACACACATAAATATAGTTATATGACAACATTTTGTGCTCTCTGAGACCTTATTTGTGTAAATGCTGAAAGTGAACTGGAATCAGTTTGACTCTGATCTCTGCCTGACCTTGTGGTTTTAGTAGAGCGTTGATGACCGCTCCCCGGGCCGCCTGTCAGTTGAAGATGACTGCTTCTTTTTAGTGTGCTGGGCTGTGGGTTGAATGACAATAGAAGACTAATTCACTCTTTCTCCTGCTGACTGAGTGCATGTCTGGGTCATATGGGACTGGGTGGAGTCACAGTTCAAGAAGAGGTCAAAGCTTTTTTAATGCATTATTTACATGTGAATTAGGTCACGAGGTTATATGTGGGTGGCTTTTTGTGTGTGATGTAATGATTGAATCATGATATGGTTACATAGTTACTAGATGCTGTAGCTATTATGTATGTGCACAGTTTATATTATATATAATTAACCGTGCTGTGTTTCTTAATTAATTCCTTCCATCGTTGTCATGTATAAAAACAAATTAAAAATAAATAAAAAAAACAAAGCTGCTGAGACAAGTGTCTTCCTTGACAGCGAAGAGTGGCTTTATGATTACTGAGAGAAAAAGAAAAGAGAGAGTGTGTGTGTGTGTGAGAGACAGAGAGAGAGAGAAAACATTGAGAGAGATGGGAGGTGATGAGGGCGTTTGGGGGGTAAATCGCTCATTATGGAGGGAAAGACATTTGTGGATTTGGGCACTGGGCATGTGCGCTATTACTGAATAATGTGAAAAAAAGGCCTGTGTGATCAATGGAGAGAAGAGGAGTGAACTCTGCCAGCTGCTCGATATCACACACACACAAAACAACAACAACACACTCGAAAATAATACACATACATCTTTGTGTATATCAACATGTGCTACACAGAAATCCTTTCATGCGTGTACACACACACACATAACGCACACATACAGAGAGTGAACAGAGACAGAGCTTGACATTTAAAAGGAAAAAGCTGACATTGACTCCATCACTGTCACGGTGGCTGCCATAAAGCAGCGGCAAATATTAAAACATTTTTCATCTGCGCTGCATTATTGGCACCAGAAATTGTTTTCCTCTCCGTCTGATATTCTCCTGAACTGCTGCAGCTCTCCCCTGAGACCACATGCTGTTACCAAGGCCTCCAAACATATTGGCAGTTGATGTGGCGGTATTCGTGTACGCTTGCCACTCAGAGCGTCCTTATCCTGCTCCCCCCACCTTCTGCTTTAACTGCCGTCTCTCTTCGCACATGTCCTCCTGTCTCTGAACTGAAGAACGGAGACACCGTGTGACCCTGACATAGGAGGTGCTATGTAAATATGTTTATGTGTGTGTGTTTGGCACAGTGAATGAATCAGAGTGACTCATGTATGAAAGAGAAGCCGTGGGTTATGTTACGCTTAAATCAAAGTTACGATACGTTCAAATTGACCATGGTATTTATGATAATACGTCAGAGTGTGAATAGTTATATGGCTAATGGTATTGTGTGAGTGGAAGAGAACAAAAATCTGCCTGCTTCCTCTGGGCTATTAATTTCAAAAGTCTGTATATTTATCTGTCTATTTTAGTTAATGAAAATAGTTCCAAAAGAAGCCAAAGCTGAGGTAATATCTTTTTAATGGTGACTGTGGCAAAGTAATTTAAACTAGCGAAGCCTTCTGGTAAAATAGATTATCGATATATCCGCACACTTGGGACTCTCTCATCCAATCAGATTCAAGAAACACATTTTTTTTTGAAGTACAATTAGACTAGCAGTTTTGTTGCTAAATCGCACATTTTCAGCCAAAAGAAAGCATGAGCATATTGGAAAGTTTTACCAGTACACATTTTTTACTCAGGTGGCCATCTTTAGCTTAAGGGAAGAGAATCTGGCTCCTCCATCTGCTGGCTCGGATAAGTGGTGTGAGTTTGATTAAAATCATTTTCCACGCTGCTTCTGCTGATGCTTCTGGAAGCCTCTTCATCTTGTCATATCCCTCACGTGCCCGGATGGCCTATTTACACACACGAACACAAATTCAATTCAATCCAATCGCACGGCACGTGTGTAATCAAAAGACGAGTACGTGCCAGTCAGTGAGGAGACTACACAGCAAATCTGCCAGGATTTATTCATCTCTCACTTCTGATATAGACGTCAGAGAGAACATAATATACTGTAATAATCACACCGCTTTGATTATGGTCTTGTAAGTCTACGATCAGAAATTACACAACCTGCTAAAAATAATCGTAGATGGAAAGGACAGGACAGATGAATCTTTGAATCCGCAGTGGTTGGCTGTTGTTTTTTTTAGCAAATAATCACTCAGAATCAAGACTTTCACCTTTTCAGAAAGCACAAGGACTGCTGTTTCTCCGGGCCTCCAGGCTCTTTTAAGGGTACTGTAAGATATTTGCCTCTAATGCGCACAAATGAGGGGCCCAAATGGTCTTATTACAAGACTTCCCTCAACAGAGACAATACATCAGGTGAAAACACACTACAAAATGGAGAGCGTGATTGTTCTGGGAGCCCAGTGCTCATTACTCAACAGAGTCTCTCATGCTTTTTCTCTCACGTTCCCTCTCTTTCTTTCTCGTTTTCTTTTGCTAACATGCACACATTTACAGACTCCATTTTCCCTCCTCCATCTTTCTTTTCTTCCCCAGTCTCTGGTTTCTGCGAGTGCACATGAACAGAGCCAGATTCCCCCCCATCCCATCTATTAGACCCTTGCTTTTGTTCTGCATCTCCATAAGAGTAACTAATGCATGTCTGGAGCCTTACTGGATTAGATTAATGTCATTATTGACTGCATCAGTCTCCGTCAAACACGCAATGAAGAGGAGATGAGAACAGGCCTTTTGATCAACAGGACAACATTTCATCATGTGTCTCAGGTTACTGGGTGGGCTTTATGCTGATGTAGTTGTTTGAACCCAGTGAAAGTATGTAAGGGATAGTGTGTGT
>JBAJNP010000288.1:54293-108468 GCA_036877545.1 Yasuhikotakia modesta
GATAAATATGTTGTTGCAATGGCACAAATGTGTTTGATGACATGTATAATGTGTATAACAATGTAAACAAAATGTTGCCTAATAATGTAAATAGAAAGTGTATAAAACAAAAAAAAAACAAATCACTTACAAAATATAAAATGACTTTTTTCTGTTAAGGGGTAAAGTTAGGGTATAGAATATACAGTTTGTACAGTATAAAAAACATTACGTCTATAGAGATTCCTTATAAATAACATATGCCAATGTGTGTGTTTATTTGTGTGGTATATGTGTTCATAGGAGAGGGACAGGGGCAGAAATCTATGAGATTCGATCTATGTTTTTGTTGAGTGTGTTACCTAACACCTCGGCACTTCCACCTCCTGAACTTGCTGTGACCTAGGGGCAGTGTGGGGTCAGTTGCCTATTGGCCAGGATAGATGATGTAGTGGGTAATGGCATTACAGGCATCCCTGGAGCCTGCGGCTCTTTGGAGAAATAATCACTCATTGTTACTCTATCAGTGCTTTAAGATTTAAACCCATTTTCTGCTTGAACTCTGGCAGCTCCACAACACAACACAGCAGCTGCTCAATTACAAATATACTGTAACATTTCACAGCAGTGTGATTCATACTGCTGTTATTTTCGCATGTTATTATTATTTTGTTGCTGAAATTCATAATTCAATAAATATGTATTTAAAGTTGTTGTAGAAAGTCTAAGGTTTAAACACTTCAGTCGCTTAAACACACAGGGTTTATATCACCCCATAACACTACACAAGAATAAAGACACATTTAGAAGGTGTTCTGCCTCTCTCTCTTCCCTTCGATTGCCCACTCTCTTTGCTCTTTCTCTAATATTGTGTTTATGAAACATATCAAGAGAAGAAGAGTGAGACCACACAAGGAGGGAAACTGCTCACTCACTCCTCTCGCCCATCTGTCAGGTCACATGACCCATCTGCAAACCACAGCACTGTCAATCAATCAAAGGCAGCAACAATCGAGAATAATGATCATGACAAACTAGGCAGAGACATCCACACACACACACTGACTCACACTCTCCATGAGTCGAAAAATGAAGGGACAAAACTTAATCAGGAGGGGTCGTGTTAGGGAGTGGGGAACAGATTAAATTACTATGGTATTAGATACGGGAAATGATTTCTGTCAAAACCATCTTTACTGCAATTATAATATGTTAATTATGTATTTCATTAAGTAAGTGGATTAGAGGCAGCGCTGATGGAATCAATCTGAAGAAGGACTGGACCAGGAAGACCAGACCCTAAACACACACACGCTGGCTTTTCATGTTTTTGGGGACATTCCATAGACAACATTTTTACTGTACAAAATGTATATTCTATGTTCGGCCTACACTAACCAAAGGAAGGGACAATTGACCAAATGATCATTCTATATGATTTATAAGCTTGTTTCCTTACAGGGTTTCCATATGTTTAAAATGCATATTATGAGCATAGGTTAGAACCAAGAACAACCACCAAACTTGCCATTCTGTCCACTTGAAACAAAGCCAAAGTCTTTTCATTTAAACTGCACTGCTACAATCATTTTACAGTTAGATTGACAGTGTTTTCTGTGACCTATGTGTTAAGATGGATTTGGCATCTGCTTTCAAAACACATCAGCTTTGTCTCCATGAAATGTTGGGCAAAAAACAGCAGTAGCCACAGATAAGTGGTTTAAATTGTGAACAATGTTTTGGAGCTTCATGGTAAAGCTGTTGAATTAAACAGACAAGACAATTTAGGATTACAGCTTAAAATATATGAGATGATAAATAAAGTATAACATATGTAATTAAAAGTATAACAGATTTTTCTGCATATGTGTACATTGCTTGTTATATTGATGCTTTAAATGTGATCAAATGTGCTAAATAAAATGCAAAAATCTAAAAGCATCTAGCTGACAATATTGTCCACCGTGTTTTTGCCAACAGCCGTTTGCACACAAAGATTTACAATGTTGAAATAGAAGATTTGTTGACCTGCTTTGTAAAAAAAATTCTGCCATGCTCTGAAGTTATGTAGTGTTAATAAACTGATCACAGAACAGAAAGAACAACAGCAGAATGGACAACTAAATTGTAAATTCAGTTCAGTATAGAGGTCACCTAGTGGGCCATGAATGTCAACAGAGAAGTTTTACTAAAGGACATAATACTCATAAAGAATGAATGAGCAGGATAAAACTAACAAGCATTCATGACTGGACATTTAACAATGTGTTATGTTCAAGTCAGAAATACCGCGTGTGTGTGCTCAATATGGCGCTCTTTTCAAAGGCAGAGCAAGACTCCAATTTAGATGCAAATATCTGATAAGAGAGGAGTACATCCTTCCAGTGATGGAATGCACTTTTTCTTTCCAATTTCATATCTGATGTTTATTCTTTGACAGACACCAGACAAAAGTGAATGTTGTGGATTTCACGTTCCTGAGGGGATGTAGAAAATAACAAGAATAAGAGAAGGGGGAGAGAGAGAAAAATTGGAAATAGACAGCCTTCCTCAATCCAATTAAGTCGGTTCAGACATTATGTGGTGTTAAAAAAATGAAAGGCAGTCGCTGAGGTACTTCGGTGTCTAAAAATCTGTCATGCATAGAAATGTCAAAATGTTATTGGTCGAGACAGTGTAGTTTGTTTACAACATTATTTTTCTATAAAATCATTATTTTTCCTCAAGGTTTCAACAAATTTGTCCTGATCCAGAACAATACAAGTCTTTTTGTCATGGTTCAGGTGTGTGTGGGTGGTCAGAACTTTACTGGTGGTAATACAAACTCAGAAAACGGCCTCAGTCGCAGCAAAGCATCAGCTCCAATTAATGTATTCATTTCCTGTCTGTGTGTAGTATTCTACCTGTCAGAATGCAGAACACATGTACACACGGCCATGAGCCAATCAAAATGTGTCAAGAGCATCACATCAGTGTGTGTATGAAACCAGAGGTCTGAATTATTGGACTTTGGATTGAAGAGCATCATTTCCATATTAAAGCTGGAAACTTTTAATTCTGCTGATATTGAATTCTTATTCTTGTCAATGAGGGATTTCTTGCAAGCTTGTAGGACTGAAGTATAAAAAAATCTCATGCATATGCTAATACACTCAAGATAAGAGATAATCAGCATGACTCACATACATAAAACTGTCTGTTTTTTCCTCTGGTGCTATTTTTTACATTTCTTGTTATCATAGACCAATAATGAATTTATTTACTCGGTCTTAAAGTAGGTCTGCATTTGTTCCCAGCTATATTACTTTTCACCCAACTCAAAAGTGTTTGATGTGCCTTTGAAATGCATTCCTAGAAAACAAAGCCATGTGTAATTAGGACCAGACTACAATTAGACTGTGTGTTTTTGCTGCTACTGAATAATTATCATGGGGATAGTCTGCTCACACAATCATCTCTGAGTTACTAATAGAACAGGAAGGACACGGATTAGAAAGGAAAAGCAACAAGCACATAAAGAGTTACAATGCAAAGAAGTGAAAGTGGTGGACATTAGAGCCCATTTGTAAAGGCTATAACACACTGTGTTTGTGATTGTGTATATGGAGAGACAATATGTTCTAAAAGGCTTTAACAATATGATACCCCACCCCCCGGCCCCCCAGGGACATATTACACCTCTCATTATGCTACTGATTGGCCTGATTTCATCTACAAAGCATTGTGTGAAGGGCATCATCTCTCCACACCACTAAACCTGCAATCAGAGACAGACAGAGAGAAAAACAGAGATAACAGAAATAGGTTTGCTTACCAAAAGAACATCAACAGTCGACAGTCAATGTCAATGAAGAATAAATGCTTGAGATACTTAAGCTAAACCCTGCATGCATTCAATATATTGCCAGTTGGTGTCTGATGCAAAAAGTACTAGAGATGCACACAGACCTGTGCATAGCAGAAAAAGACTCCTATTCCTTTCTCTTTATCACTGAACTTGGAGCAAACAGTGTAATTTACAGGGCAAACTTTCCTCTCTTCGATAGCCTGATTTGATATACTCCAATAGAGCCTTTCTTCCAGACACCATCAATTGTCTATGGATTTTTCTTCCACCACGGAAGAGAAACAAAAAGGAGGCCTGCACTGCCTCCAGCCTCAGACGCTTTATTGATATCGATGCAGTAGGAATATTGCCCATTTTCACCAGGGGATCAATCTAGCCCGTCGAGGGCTGTTTTACGAGGCGCGTCCTCTCTGTGTGGGGTGGCCTTACAGTGTGTGTGTGTGTGTGTGTGTGTACGTGGGTGACAGCTTTGCAGAAACTGGGTGCAAAGCAAGCAGATCTCGCAATGCATGTCGGTGGTGGGAACACAAAAATCACCCCCTGTGAGCAAACACACAGACTGCTGTTTTTGTAGGTGAGGCGAATCTAAATTGACCAAAAAGCAACAAGCAATCAACAGCCAGAAAATCTGATGCAGCAGTCGATGCCAGTACACCAGAGTCCCACACTATCTCAGGCTTATTTTTTACAAGTTTTCACAAGGCAAGAATACAGAGAGGAAGCCTATGACCACAGCAGGTGTCGGGCCCTGTTGGATAGAGTCTCATTCAGTTGCACTTTTATGGACTGCAGAGTTGCTTCGGTTTTGCTCTGCGAAAGGCACACTTTGCGCCCCTTGGTACTAGTTAGTATGGTGGCTGGCAGCTGGAGCAGGCTGATGGAGGGTGATGAGTGGAGTGGAGCGTTACTAGGATGGAGGGGAGGAATGGGAAGGGAAGAGGTGGGGGTGGGGAGTGCACACCTGGCATTCACCACAGATGGGCATAATCATCTCTTACCCAGAAGCCCTCCCTTAACCACCACCATCTCAACCGCTTGAGTGCACACACATGCATGCAGGCGCACACACACATACACACACACACGCATGCAGGCACACACCCATGCAGACACACACCCATGCAGGCACACACATATACACACACATTCCCGGATCTTGTGCACAATCATTTGCTTGTGAGCAGACGTGCAGGCAGACGCGCAGACGCAAGCAGTTTAATCGGTGGAATGCACACAAGCAGATGCAGACGCACAAACAAAGCCTCCCACACTCGACGTACAGAAAATAGATGCATGGTGGTTTACATACATGCTCACACAAACAACACTTGATGAGCATGTGCATCTTGCAGGTTTTGCTAGTAGCTGTGTTTTATTGTTGCTTCGTTTACATAAGAAACAGTTGCACCAGGTTTTTGTCACGCAACATATTATCTGACAGTTTAACATTTATTAGAACACAAGGTACAAATGAGACATACTTATATAAATTCTCACAAAGGAACTCAAACACACACACATACACACACACACACACACACACACACACACACACATATACCTCTTCTATTCTCCTTGACTGTGAATATATTACACAATCACGTTGAGCAATTAGACACATCCATGGGGACCCTACATACACAGAAAACAAACAAGCAAACAAATCCTAATAGAAGGAAGAGCACCAGAGCCCTAGAGACACCTCCAGAGGGTTGAGTTCATGTCATTATCAGGGCTCTGTTTTGACACGACAGAGACACACATCAGCATGGATTTGTTATTTTCAGGGGAGCGTGTGCAGGAAACAATAGGTGGAACACAATCCAAACGTGTATGCTGCATTCTAAAGGAAACAGACATCGCAAACCATGATTCTAATGTCACGGTGGCTTTCCTCCCTTCATTCCAGCAGACGAGAAAGACTGGTGAAGGAAAAACTCAAAGCGTACCGTTCCGATTATCTCTGTGGCCTGGTGGATGCTAAGCGGTTAACGCGTCAAGGGTTCTGTGATTTATTTATCAAAAATATTTCACCAGGAAGCGCGCCCGAGACAGACCATCTCATTTAGCGCCGACACCCCCCAGGGGAGGCCTCCATTTCCAGGCAACAAAAGGGTCCGCTATGCATCCCCTCCAGTCCTTTGATGTTTATTTTAGTAGCCCACCCCTGCTGCTCCAGGTCCCTTTTGTGTCCAGCCAGGTACAACAAGATCAAGCTCAGCCTTAGCCAGTCAGACTGCCTCTGGGCGGTCCTTTCCGCTGACCCTAAACCCTTTACCCCTCGCGTCCTGCTATGTTCCTCAGTCTCCTGTGCAGCCCTGGGGCAGCTGGTGCTGGTGTGGTGGGAGGAGGGAGCAAAATATGAGGGCAAATCTCTCATTCAAGCAGTGGGAGGGGGAATGATGGGATAGTGGTGGTGTGAGAGAAATTGTGTGTGTTTGTGTAAAAAAAAATGAGGAGGGGAGGGGCAACATTTCCTTTCACTGGCTGCCAATCCATCAAGACTCAGGCTACTGCTGTGAGGCCCATCAGCCAGCACAGAAAAGTACAAGACCCAGCAACAGAGCCCCTCACTCTACAGCCATCACTCATTCACTCTCTCTGAACTCCCTGTGACCCTTCCTCACGCTCTTCTATTCAACTTACAGTCTCTGCTCCTCAGCACCTAGTCTGAGTTTAAAGCAGAGGTTCACAACCTTTTCTGACCCCAACCTGCCCCACCAACATAATAGAATTAAGTTGAAAATCCACAGGTGGCAAATTATTTTCCTAAAAATAACAAATATGTAGTCTAGTATTATTATTTATACTACATTATTTATGTAGTCTAGAATATATTCATTGTTATATATTAATATATATTGAAATATATATTCATATGAAATGTTCATATTGTATGACAAATATACTGTAAGATGTCACTTAAATATATATATTCAAGTGACATCTTACAGTGCATCCAATACAATTTGACATACAATATGAACATTTCATATGAATATGTTCCACACAGATTCAAACCCACAACCTTTATGCTGCTAACACAATATGCTACCAACTGAGCTACAGGAAGACTATAATAATCACAATACTAATAATAATACATTTACTCTATAAAAATACAGTATTCTGTATACAAAATACATGCAAAAATTCTTAAATCATGCATGACTCCATTTGCATGTCTGTTGAGTCAGAAACTCTAGTTTAAAGACACAACATGTTCATGTGACCCTATTTGTTTGAAACAGTCCTGCCGTGTCTCTCACAAAAGTGGTATATTTTCTTGTCTGTGAATGATAGCGAGATTACAGTCATAGGTGGGAAAAGGCGAGTGGATGTGTTTACATGACACTGTGTTTGTGTCAGAACTTTGCTTTTCTTAGCAGTTATAAGAATGAGAACACAGACAGAAAAAAGAGAGCGAAAAAGCAGGAAGGCACACTGCAATGAGAACACTAGTTGACATCATTAGACTGGACACATTTTTGTCACGCATCCAGATTTAACCCGTCTGGGTTTCACTGAATACCGAATCAGTCTCGCTTCTTTTTTCTTCCCGCCTTCATTTTCTTTCTCTTTCTTTCTTTCTTTCTTTCTGTCTGTCTGTCATTCTATCTTTCTTTCTTTCTTTCTTAATATCTCACATACTCAATGTCATAGACATCCTGTCTTTCACAACAGTCTGATGAGATTAAAAAGACAAAATTACCACATTAAACAGCTGTAGAGAAATGCACAGTACTTGCCACAAAGGTCAGAATAGCCATAGACCTAAACCAAGCCTTCAAAACACATTACAGTAAAAAAAGCAAAAAAAACTCCAAATATAAGATATGACTGTCCTTTTCTCACTGCATTGATTTTTAATAAATGTGATTACATCAGGTTAAATCAAATATGCCCTTGCTTATCGTTTTATCTTCACATAGACTCCTGTAATCCAAACTTACTTTTCCACTCCACTTTGTTGTTTATCAATGACTTAATTGTGTTTGCTGGTGTTGGCTGAGACTGTGAAGCCGTTATGAAATTCTGCGAGTTCAAAAACAATCTGACATTGTTGCTGGCGAATCACGTTATTGCGATAAAGGCCTCAGGACAATGTGTGTGTCTTTATGACAAGACGCTCAGCAATATCATGTCCAGATGCCGCACCCTCTGAAACAGCACCCATAACCTATAAAACAAACCTGACCGCAGGCTGTTCTTAATCGCATGAAGCCTCAAATCGGGACACAATATTGTTTGAATTCTATTTGTATTGGTGCAACTGACCCTTATATGACTCACTGCCAACATTAAAGGGGAGGAGAGACGGAGGAAGAGAGGAATTGTGGGATGTTTGTGAAAGGGAGAAAGGCGAGGGGTTATTTTTCAACTCAAGATGGATGTCCCAGCATCCAGTGTGATTAGAGAAATGGATAACTCACTAACATCTGTGCAAAGTACAATAAAGAGGGATTTAGTGTTACCCTGAGGTAGGCAAGGAGAGCCTGTCTGTCCATTAAACGGTTTATTACAGAGCCAGAAGCCCTGTTCTAACTCACTTATTTCTGCGCGGGGGTTTAGACTCTGTGACTGCTTGTCATCCTCAGTAGACAAGGCTCCAGGCTCCGTTTCTTTCTCTCTCAATCGTGCTCTCTCTCTCTCTCTCTCACACACACTCTTTATCAATCTTCTATCTTTTGTCTTCTTACCACCTATCTATTCTCTCACCCTCTACATCTTTCGTTTCCCCCCTTTCATTTTCCCCATTTGCCTTCAATGTCTCTCGCCCTCCATATCTCCCTCTCTCCTCATCCCACCCTCTCTTTCAGCCACTGTCTCCCTCTCTTTTTCTCCTCTCTATGTGAGTGCACTAGGTGGATGACAATCAAATGACTCATTGAGCAGCTGGAGAGGCCGACCCCCGGCGAGGGCTTAACTACGGAAAGTGAGCATGATCATGTCACACTTCACAATGCTCGTTGGCTGTAGCCGTGGTAGCAGGAGGGACAGGGAGGGGCTACCTTAAAGAGACAGTGACACTGCTGCAGCTGGACAACAGAGATCAGCTTCGCTCTGCCAGTGGACTTCAGACTCGGCTGGCTAACACACATATCGTGTTATGTTTATTGAGCGTCTGCTTTGTTTTATTTATGATTGTGAGGGATACTGCAAAACACTCATTTTAGTAATTTATTACAGGTACGAGAATGTGACTTCAGCAGGTGTGTGCATTAATGTGATATATTGTGTCTGGCTGTTAACTTTTGCTGTACAATCTAGCACAGGACACGTACAACTGATGTATTTTACACTTGAAACAAGCGAGGATATCAGATCAGTAATGTATCGTCAAAGCATGACAAACAGGAGCGCTTGTCTCATTAAATGTCCCCATGCGCCATTTCAAATCTGAGCTCAGTGTGCGTGTGCGCGCGCAGGAGGAGACAGCATTGGCTGGGAGGAATTGATGCCCTGTGTTTGGCTAATTAAGACAGCACTAGACATTTCCGTGCAGCGAGATGGCGGAGAGGTGCTAATTCATAATTGACGTAATGGATGGAGTCTGTCTGTTGGCTTTTTAAACGCTCGCGATTTCGCCGTGATTAGCTGACACGTACCTTTGTGTGAATAATGAAAATATGCACCATGCTCCACACTTTAATGGATACTAAGCCAATCTCAAACCAGCGTTTTCCGACAGCCATCTCTTCCTCTCTGGGCCTCCCTGGAAGGGCTGTCAGATGAAAAATGGACCTTGTTTGAGACAGACACTTTGTTAAATATAATCTTCTAATATTCTATTAGTCCAGGTTCCCACACAGGAGCCAGTGTGGGTTTATACAAATTCCTGCGTCCCGCTCACACTGCATTGTGCGTTAAGCAACACTGATGTTATCGCAAAACCACAATTTTGCCTGTGCATTGTATTATTCAGTGAACCTTTACTTTTCAAACAATCCAGTGTATTACATCAAAGCCCATATTGTATGTAAAAAGTACCACACCTTAAACAATCGTCAAAACCTAACATGTGGGAGGATATGTTTATGTTATTATGTGAATAAAACTAAAAGGCCTATGCATTTTCTACACTTTAAACACAAGAAACACCATGATAAATCCATGGTAACGTTGTTTTACATAGACATTTTCCATGACAATACTCTATTTTTGCATTTGCCATAATAAAAATATAGTGTATTTTGGAATTCCCTGCACATACTTTACTTTCATCATTTTGTCATTTACTTTTATCATTTCATATTATATCATAGATTTCATAGTTTGATGGTACTGTATTATGGTATGATGACTGTACTTTACAGGCAAGACTATCAGATTGACACTAATGTTATCACAATCACATAAAACCAGATCAGTCTGAGTCTTTTTCCATTTTAATCTGTTTTTACTTATTAACGTTGCCATTAACAAAGCAAAGCATGTTGTGCAGCCAACTCTCTCCACAGACAGACAGTATATCCATATCCACGTCACTCACACTGTGGCCCAAACAGACAGCTAAAATAACACTCTGTAACGTAAACAAAGCAAGATTACACCCATGGGAATGTGCGGTCTGATTGTCTATTGTACACACTTCACCCCTCTCCTCCTCCTTTCTGCTTGACTACAGCCTCCTGACATTTAGCAGCAGTTGTCAGCAACTGTCTGTACTTGAAGAATTAAGTTTATATAAGGTTGTGTCATGTACGTGTGTACCTTTGCGTTTTCTATGTAGACGTCGACCTATGGATTAACAAAAAAAAGATGAGTTAAATGTGAAAACAACACAGAATCACAGAAAATTTACAGTATCAAAGAAAAATGTCTTTTTGCTGAACTAATATTCTGGTATTAAAAATAACTACAGTAATTCAATAGAGAAAAAAAACGAAACTGCAAGTGATACACATATCATAAAACAGATACAAACAACAACCTGAAATGGAGAACGTACGTGCGAGAGGAATAAATCCTGTGTTTTTCGCCATAATGAGATTACAGCCATTTTGCACCGTAGTCATTAGCACTGCAGCAGAATAATCCAGCCAATCAGAGCGCAGGGAAGGAATCAGCTCTGTCTCTGATGCCCATCAGCTGTCAAGCGGGGCCAGCTGGGTGACATCATGGGGTCTGTTTCCGTGGTGATGATTGACACTGTGTCTGTCAAAGCTGGAGAGCTGCGCAAGCGACTCATCATTAGCGATGAGAGGGAGAGAGAGAGGTCTCCACTGCCACTGTCCCCCATTCTGTCTAATCACCTGCCCATTGTAGCTGAAACGCTGTAAACATTAGCACAGAAAAAGTGACTGATTTCATCTCATCAAAGGGACACATCAGGGATTACACTTTTTTCCAACATCATTATCTTTTACATTGTGTTATATCTCACACACAGTCGCCATATATTTATACACGTTTGGAGATTTCTCTCCTGCAACACTGACGTTAGCAACAATGCTACGACTGCATTGCAGGTGAAGTGCTTGTGCATAGCAATCTTCTAACACTAATAACATTTTTAAATATATGTTCAATTTTGAGTGGCTGTATAATATATCTAAGGTAATGAAACAGAGAAATATGGTTAATCTATGTGGATAATCTACTGCATAAGGAAATTGTACATCAGAAATGTTACTTACTAGTTTTGTGCACTACATTTACATTTATTCATTTGGCAGATCTTACAGTGCATTCAATGTATATAATTTAACTCATTAATGTTTTTTTATCAGTACTTGAATTCTCTGGGCTTGAACCCACAACCTGTGTGCTGCTAACACAGTGCTCTACCAGTTGAGCTACAGGAAGGCAGTAGGACATGCAACCACAGAAGAGCAATAATAATAATACTATTTTATAATACTTTAACCTTTTGACTCAGTGGTTACATTAACATCTGAACCCTATACCTAACTGTAAAATCCTTTGTTCTTCTTGGCTGCTGTACAATTACTAAAGATGTTCAACAGCAACCGACAACTTTGATCAGTCAGAGCAACATTTCCACCTCTCAGTGGATGTTAAACTCAAGCGAACCTCCATGACAAATCGCAGTGAAGGCCTTGTGTTTCCAGAGGGTCAAATATGACATCCCGACCCCCAAACCAGCCAACATAGCCCTCAATGTCAACATGTATACAATGAACTGACATTTTTCTGATTCGCTTATTTAGTGGAAGTGTCATATCCACACTTGGCCACTGACCAGTGGGAGCATCGATATCACATGTGAAGTCACTCCAGATGTTTCTTCTCCAGCTAGCAGCAACCTGCACATCTGTTTAAAGTATATGACATATCCAGGTGCGTATCAAGATGAGCACATTCTTCAAAAAAGATGAATTAGCCAACACTTTAAATTAATGCCCATTGATGGACTTTAATTATGGAATAATTAATTATCATTACAACAGACTAATTATATCATTAAGTAAAGTCGACCAAAAATAATTTAATTACACCAAGGTGGTTTCAAGACACTCTACTTATTTTCAACCCAAGCGCATTGGTATGTAAACAACATCATGATTGTTATTGTTCGTGCAGACATGTTCCAGCACAACAACGGAGGTGGCAGCTAACCGCATGTCTGCCTGTGGATGTCGGCTTCAATTAATTTCCCTACAATGTAGGAAGTTATTTTAAACACAAGTCTAGCAATAATGTCACCAATAAAGAAAAAAAACCTCTAGGCTTTACGGAAGCACAGTACCAGGGCTGATTAAGGGATCTTGCACATGATATTTACGCTCTTTTACTCTCTTCCTGTTTGTTTAGGATTGAAATCCCCACAAGACAAGCAAAGACTGACGGATCTTCAGCAAAGTTCACACTGCGTGCGCTGTGAAACGCACCGAGCCCACCCAAAACTGTCAAAACGACAAACAGCACATCTCCCCCTGCACACAGAGCCCTGATATCGCAGTCCGTGTCATTGCAAATGGACGACATCTTCTGTGTGTGCCTGATAAGGGCACTCACCTCAGTGTGACCTGATTCAATGTACACACACACGTTCTCTTCCTCGAACATGAGCATATACAAACAGGCACGCACACACATCTCACACAGATACACAAAAAAACACGCAGGATCTCTCTTTCTGTCTCTCTCCCCCATCTCGTTGCTTAGACGTGCATGTCTCTGGCAGATGTACAATGTCACAAGCAGGGAGAAGAAAAAAGTTGTGTTCTCAGGCAAACGCATGCCTGCCAATCACATTTCACCATGTCCAACCTTGTGACAAATGCTGTCATTCAAACATCACATCACAGGCCTATCCATAAGGTTACCTTTCCTCTGTCGCTCCGTCAATCACAAACCACCCGACTGAGCCACGAGTCGGACAAGAGCACGAATTTACAAACCCCACGAGTAAAAGAAACTCTCCACAAAGCTAAAAGCCTTCCAGTCCTGCAAATGAGTTGACTGACAGCTCATGATTGTCCTTCCTCAGCAGTGACACGTTGCAAGACTTCTAAACTACCATCGCCTCGTCTTCATCAGGCTTTGCCTTTTCTCATCTTCACTCATTCCCTTCTTCCCCCCACTTGCTCTCTATGTGCTTTTTCCCCTGCATGCGTGTGTCAAAACGTCAATTTTGGCACGACAGGATGTGACAAGGCCCGTTGCCCAGGGGGACGGCTGGAATAGAGGGCTGCGCAAATTGATTTTGATTTCATTCCAAATCATTCAAAGTGTTTAGTTCTAATGGGAGCTGATCAGAGCGCAGTTCGGAGCATGGCACCGGGTCTAGAGATTAGTTCTGTCATTGGGCGCGATCAGGGCCTGTCGGGTCCACTCCCTGGAAGGGCCACGTCATGGGCCCCATCAGCCAAGCTCCATCTAAAGGCACAGGTTTACATAACAGACACACAGCAAGATGAGCGATACCCTCTACCTCACATGAGAGGTGCAGAGATCCACCCACCAGCGTCCAAAGCTGTCACAGGCATATGCTAATGCGACAAGATTGAGGAAGTGAGCCACTGCTACAAGCACTGTATGCAAACAAGCTACTGGGACTGGGAAAGAAGAGAGAGAACTCTCACTGTTGCTGGAAAACAAAAGTGAAGGTTTGGAAGATTTGAACGTTTTGTGGAGCTTGACTGCAATTTGCGCTCTTCAATTGACTGATTTTTTTTAAATGACACATAGGGGAAACTGAAGCTAGTTGTCATGCTTTTTTACTCCAGTGAATATACGGGGTATGTCATTATTGCCCAGGAGAAAAAAAATTAATATAGGGAATGGCAGTATAATATACAGTATGATAAGTTGCCACAGCGTAATATACCTTTAAACTACTGTACCCGCTAGTGTTCAACAAAATTGTAACTGTAAAAACAATTAAGAAATAAGTCATGAAACAATAAAAAAGCCTGTTGTTGTGACAAACATGTTGTTGTGATAATATTTGGTAATTAATTTTATAGATTTACATTTTAACCGTAACAATTAAACACACTCTTAAAGATTTAATATTGGAATTTTTCAGTTAAAAGTTAAATTAATGTGGATTCAAAGCCACTGCTAGAAAAAAAATTGTACAATCATTGTTTCTGTGTAGCTCAGTTGGTAGTGCATTGGACTAGCAGCACAAAGGTTGTGGGTTCAACCCCCATGGAACATATGTACTAATTAAAATGTATAACTTGAATGTACTGTAAATTGCTTTGGATAAAAGCATCTGTCAAGTGCATAATTGTAATTGCATTTTCAACCTTATAGTTATTAAATGTATGTTTCTTGACTATTTCCTGTGTGACTTTTTAAACAAGTCCATCTAATATATACAGCCTCAGTTCTGACTTAGTATGCATATTTCTTTGCAACATCTAACAACAACAGTAAATGTCAACAAACCCTCAATTTTAGAAGCTACATTCAATACTTCTCACATTTGTCATCTCTGCAGTGTTCTGCTTATTACTTTTTTTGGTAATCACCTCAATTCCTGTCCTAACAAATAACCTTTTTTCACATAGGTAAGTGTGACAACAAACCGGAGATGGGATGCAGTTTGGAAAGCAGAGCCTGGATTGCTGCTTTGTGTGGGGATGGAACAAGTGCCGCCGGCTGCACAATTGTAGCTTCATGTACAAGGTTTTCTAATTTGCAAGTAGTTGATGGGCCAGAACTTTCTGAGGCGATCACATGTGACAGCATCAAAGAGTGAGCTAAAGCAGACAAACTTTACAGCCTCTCCATCAGATATAGGAAATCCCTGGAGAGAGAGAGAGAGAGAGAGAGAGATAAAAAAATGAACAGAGAGCTTGAGGGTTATTGCAGGATAGACTCCTTCATTTGCACACACAGACAGGTCCGTATAGACACCTGATATATTTATATAAGTCAGAATGGACAGGTTTATGAACATAGAGAACTGGCATATTAAAACAACTTTTGTATAGTATGAAGCACTGGAATACTTTGAAATGTAAATGTGTTCATATTCACATATTGTGCATGCTTCTCCATTGAGATATTGAAGCATTTTCTGTGCAGTCACAGATAGCTGTTATGTCTTATAAAAATCTGGTAAATACGTATGGAAGGTTGAATGATCCTTTCCCGCCTTGAGAGCTCATGGGATCAGTCTCAATCAACAGTATCTCATCTGATCCCAGATCAGAGTTATTAAAAACGTTCATCAGTGTGACACAGGGGCATCGCTCTCCCATCACCAGTGTCAGTGTCTGTGTGGAATGACAGTAGGGTGAGATGCCAGACTTCCTAGGGGGCATGGCTGTGCCAGAGCCCTGGAGCCTGTGCCCTTATGCCAAGGACAGGTGTGGCAGAGCACTTCGTTCAGCTAAATCTGGCATGATTTATAATTTACAAATTTATGTCCGTTTTTGTATGTTGTGTGGCCTGTCAGTGGGGCGTGTACATCTTAACTCAAATGTTTTAATGGCTTCTCCAAAATAAATAATTTTATATTAATAATAACTATGAGAAAACAACACAGGACAAAATTGGTTTAGTGCAAAATTTGTACAAAGCGCTGAACTATTTAGAGCATTCATATTTTATTTGACATGCTGAACAAAGATGGCATTCCTACATCTGCTCAGCGTTTGGTATTACAGAAGATCTGTTATTGGTTTCAGTCAGGTATTCTACACGCATGGGTGCGAGAACTCACCTGTGAGCGCGTCTTGTTAAGGTTGTTTTTTATTCCTGGTGAGATCAGAGGCCTGATCCCCATGAGGTCAGCAGTTTCTCTCCTCCCCTGCGTCTCACCACTGCTTTAAGGTGCCTACTCATGCCACAAAGAGACAGGATCTAATAGACTGATACACAGGTTTTGACATGCTATTTGAGCGTGCAGCCGCCCTGTAATTGGCCACGTCATCATGCATTAAATTAACGATATATAGAGAAGTGCCCAGAGACGAGTGTCTTCAGCTTATCCATCAGACATCAGGACAAACTGCTTCTGACGGATCTCTCCATGGGGCTAAGAGCAGAGAGAGAGAGGGAGAGAGAGACAGAGAGAGGGAGAGAGAGATAGAGAAAATGTGAGAGTGAGACAGACAGAGTGAGTGAGTGAGTGAGTGAGTGAGAGAGAGAGAGAGAGAGAGAGAGAGAGAATTTCAGCATCAGGCCTTTTTGTAGTATTGCTCTTATTATGTAGAACAGTTTAGCGTAAAGGTTTTAAGCTTTTCTTTTAGTAATAACCAAAAAAGACATTTTATAAAATGATTTCTACTATCCCAACTTACTGTACTTACTGTACACAGTTCATACTTACTATGCTGTTTGAGGGCTGATTCTGCATATCTTGTTCTCCACTGAAGGGTTTATATACATTCAGCCTCCACTGTGCACTGAAACAGCCAACGCACATTAACTGCTGTTTCTCCTCTCTAATTACCCAGAAATCCACAAGTTCCACCTCTGTGTAGAGCGATTAATAAGGCAACCACACAATGATGAGCTAATCTTTAAATCCCACTGTTAAACAAAAAGAACAATGGGTGAGATGGAAAATATGACCTTAATTTTTATGTCGATCTGGATACAGACCAGTCTGGAGAACAGTTATTCAGTTGGATATGTTCACGTAGTGCACAAATTATTTGAAAATATCACCTCATGCTGCTTAAGGGTGCGAGCAAGATGGAGGTGCATAATATGGAAACACTGACAGAAGCCATTTTGATCTTTAAATTCCCTTAAAAAGGAGAGTGACCTTTACCTAGAAGTTATATAAAGGTGCAATTTAAGCAGACTCTCTGGAGTTCAGATTTATTAACATGGAATCTGAAGTGGAGCATACTTTATTGCCCCGTGCGCTGCCGTAGGACTTATGGGGGCCTTTGCCATTTCAGGCTCTCAATATTACCATATTATTATTTCATTATTTCTTTATACCGATCTCTAAACTCAAATATGGCCGTAAGTGCCAACGACATCAGTTTAAAAGGGAAAAGTACATGCGATATATTGAAATGCAATCATCGCAGTGACTCATATCTACAGGTTTTCGACCACGAGTTTTCTTTGGCTGAGGGTATCGCTTACATGCTCTTTCACCTCAGCCTTTATCACCCCCCCACAACACACACACACACACACACACACACACAGGTTTACATGTTTTATGTGGACCTTCTATAGTAATGTTTTTTTACTGTGCACATTCTGTTCCCCTACACTAACCCTACCTCTAAATTTAACCATCACAGAAAACATTCTATGATTTTAGATAATCAAAAAAACATTTCATGGTTTAAAAGCTTTCCTCATGGTGACCAATGAATGTACCAACAAGGTCAAAATTATTTAGTATTGCTAGTATTGCTATACTGGTGGGGACATTTGCACCCCATAACATAGTGCATATCAGGACCACACATACGCATACACACACACATTCACCCTTATGTTCACAACACCGGTATAGATCTACTCAAAAGGCCCAGGTTTATTTTCCTTTGCACGGGGGATGTAAGCATTGAAAACACAAGCTGTGTTTGAGGGAGGAAGCTGGCGAGACAACAGAGGATGCTTTATACTGCCGACACAATAGGGAGAGGATCACAATGGCGTCCTGCCGAGCCAGTGGCACACAACGGGGGATTACAGCGAGTGGGACTTCAAGCACTGCAGAGCCACTGCAATCAGAAGACATCCACGAGCACAGCTGAAGAGATTCCTGCTTCACACCTAGCGGTGACCCAAATGTTTAAGCCGAATAAAGATGTAAAGCGCTGTGAGAAGTGTGCCGCGGTGTATAAATACAGCACATGGCTCTTGTTTTTTCCGCCCACCTTGCGATTGAACCAGAGTGTGTGCTTCAGATCAGTGAGAAGCAGCCAAACACATACTATATCTCCAGTCTGCAGTGAAGTAGTTTCTACATTCAATTACAGAACACTTTTTTTCTACGACTGCAATGTTTCTCTTTTTAAAAAGACCAAAATTTTGCTTTGTCACTTTCTATGGCAGCAACAGCTATAATTCTATTTCATTTTGTGGAAAACAATGACCAGAATATTCTTCTGAAACTCACCAAATTTCTCAGAAGGTCTTATGGAATGACCCTCTCAGCTGATGCCTGCCCAGATGTTGATAGTTAGGAACATCTCACCTCCATCTCCATTGTTGACTTTCACGTCCACATTGTGGCCCCATACGCACGTCACTGTCCTATATTATGTACCTCCAGGTGTCCTTACAGAGGGCTATCAGCAGCCATCTCAGCAGGGGTGCTGAGGGGCTCTGTCACAGGCCCTGCTGTCAGACCTGGCCCCTGTGACAGGGAGCAACGTGGCTGCTAATAAGGGTATTCATCACGATGGCCAGGAGCCGTGACAAGAGAGACTGCGCCACTCGATTGTCCCTCAAATATGAACTTATCATTTAATTACTCTCCTGTGCCTCTTGATTGCCTTGTCAAGATGCAGGTTAGTTAAGAGAAGAGATCTCTTCTCACTGCCCAGGCCCCGGCCCTCATTGTGACAACTGCTCGTCTCATCAAAACATCAGCTGCCCGGGAGATCCTCGAAAATGAGATTCAATTTCATCCACACTGACTCCAACAGCTTTTTTCCCCTTGCTCCGCCAGTTGGAGGGTTGGAGTCATGAAGTGGGTTGATCCATAAGTGGGGGAACATTTGATTGCTACACTCTTAGCAGAATAAACAGAGGAGAGGGATCGGATGGTAGCTCACACAGTTTGCAGTATTTTTTGGATCCTGGGGAGATGAAAAGACACACAAAGTAATGCATTTATATAATGGAAAGTTTCATTTTACATATTACAAAAAATTACTGAGCAGCGTATTATCAAACTTAACTATAAACATAATGGCACAATTCAAATATCATTGTTTTTGTTTTTGCACAGTGCACTGTAGAAATTGTATAAGGAATGTTTATACTGTGATTTTGAAATAGCTAAAAATAACAATGTGTTGTGAACATAAGCACATTAAATTCAGAAAAAATGTCATTTTAAAATCACAAAAGCTGAGAGACGCACTATGACAGAGTCATTTCTAACAGTGCCACTTTTGGCTGGCAAATCATACAATTCCACAACTCCAATTCTGTTCAACACTCATGTAATAAAATCACTCTCAGCATTAAGAGGGATCTTGGCATTTCTTTTTTATTTCTGTGCAACAGTTTACAGCCCTTCAGGGGAAACAGAGCCCAACCTATAAAAGTTTCAGCCGGGCCTGAACTGAAGTCTTTCAAATGAAGACGTATGTCATAGAGCGAGTTAGAGATCCAAAGTGAGAGAGAGACCAGGAGAACTTTTAAACGTGTGCTGTAGATACCCTTCTTAACTAAAGCACTCATAAATTCCACCTTTGTGATGTGATACAAATGAAATGTGAGCATGAAATTTTGACCATTTCTTTCCCAGATGATTGGAATGAATACGAGGTAGTTAAAGTTTAATATCCTATTATGTGTGTCTGTTTTACTCTCACTGTCCGTCAAAAAGGCCACTTCTGGCTGAGTGTGGAATTTTACAGAGGCTGAAAGGCAATGTTGGAGAGAAACTTCTTCTTTAGAACAATGATTCTAAACTTATTTAGCTTCAAGTCGCACATTTTACACTGGACAAGTTAATCAAGCAGCAACCCAACAAAAATATCTAAATATCAACATTTATCACAACATTGGTTTCACAAACAAGGCTTAAGAAATGCAGAAAATGCATATTTGAGGTTACACTGACATATTTTAAACACATTTGTACCATTGTTTTGTTTTAAGTTATCTCTAAGCCATGTCTATAAAACCAAGCCTATATTTACATTTAGTTTTTTATAGCATTTCAAGAAATCTATTTTTTGAGTCATGACCCACCAGTTGAAACCACATTAACATAATGCTTAAAACAAAATGATAATGCTTAAACCAGCATTAAGCATTATAAAATGCACCCCCTTTATTTTAATATAAATTTAAACTAAAACATCTTACATTTTAAGCAAAAAGTTTGAGTTTTATCTTATCCTTAAGCCCCACCAGTATAGAGTAAAAGCAAGAATTAAATTACATATGAACTAGTGAAACCTTAGACAGCATTTGAATGCAGAGAAAATAATCATGTCTCTGCTGTTGTACACCTGCTGTGCTGTTGTACTATTTGAGTATTCTAGCATTACATACATTGTTTTCTTTCTTTGATAAGTACCTTGAGCTTGTATTATTCTCAATTAAGCCTGTTTGTCACTCTGAATAAAGGCTGCTAAATAAATAAAGGTAAACAACATATTTTCATATAAATACATCTAAAGAACAGAAGGCAACACTTTGTTTTTGTTCTCACATCTACAGCTTCTGGACTGATGAAATGTTATGAATATTATCTGCATTCTTTTAAAAGTTGATGTTTTGTTATACAAGTTTTTTAATTTCCTGTTCCTCTCCTTTTGTCTTCCTTTGTTTTTTTAACAACTAGCTGGCCTTGCATTTCGGTATAAATCTAAATCACAACATTTTAATTTCTGCATTAAATCCATGCTCTTTACCAAAAGAACAGTGCACAGTAGATACATTACTATAGTTTTTTAGAAACCTGTATTCTTTGGAAATTCAAAACAAACACCTACCCAAAACACACTAGTAACACAGTTTTGTAAAATCCCTCACTAAATAGTATTCTTTTACCATACCGTAAAAAACCCAAAAGGCTTATCTTATGTCAAACCACAATGAGTTCACCTGAAAGATATTAATGCCCAGCATCCTTTGTTGATATTGCTAAAATAACATGGTAATGGTTTAAATGTCCCACCCTTCAGACACCATTTGAGGTTTTTAAAGGCCCTCGTCGCTCTGTGTAGGGCGTTTTGACGCACTTTTCTTTAAAAGCGCTTTCTCTAACGACGCCGAAACCCATCTTCTCACAGCTCAAATTTTATCGCTCACAATAAATCCCAAGCATGGCAGAAAGGTGCTGCTTAAAGTGAGGCGCGAGGAACTTTCAGATGAATTGTGGCAGTCAGAATGCTGACTTTGACAAGCATATCAGCATGTCTCCCCGGATCCTGCATCAGAGGCGCAGTTGAAAAACATACAGAGATCTACCTGGCCCGTCTCCTCCGCTGGGACGGAGATAGCGACGTCGACGGGTTGAAATCACACCGCACTTCCCCCATCTGTACCGAATCCTGCAGTGACAAGCATGAAAACCTGCGTAATCAAAGCGTAATTGATTATACTAATTGCCGGGGCATAATTGGATCCGACTCAATTAAAAAGCCTGAGTAATTGAAATGAATTACAAATGACGCATTTATTACCATCGGAATAAAAAAAAGAGTGAGACAGGGACACAGAGAGTGGGAGAGAGAAAGCAAAAAGCTTACAGGGTTGGGCTTTGTCTGCAGAGCTTGGGGTCCTGATGCACCTGCAATGCTAAATCATCAGTGCTTCACTAGATAGCGGTGGGCCGGGAATGCTTTGTGCTGTTTTTGCAATTCCTCAATGCGGATTTATATCTTTTGCTTCAGGAAAGGTTGTAATATTTCACAGCGCGCAGCACAGACCGCGACTCAGTACTGTGCGGGCGTTCAGAATGAGTGCTGGAGGGGGACAAGGGGGAGGGTTGAAATACAGTATCAGCATATATTGTAATTTTATTTTGATAAGGCCACGCTTAAAAGCCGAGGAGGCGCCCATCCGCACAGGGGACGAGTGGGTTTATTTATTTTACATATACACAAAGCCTACGGACGATTCCTCAGCCATCATTAGCGGTCCCTCTACGACAGGGGATATCAGCAAATAAGAACAGGTGCACCCCTGACCACCCCGCCCCCCAAGCCACAATTCAACAGTAGTCTTGATAACATAAACCACTTTGCAGCCACTTCCTGAGATGCTGCATGTGTGTATTTTGCATCTATGTGTGCCTGAGCGCGTATGCCTGTGTATATGTGCACATGAGTGCGCATTTTTTATTCTCCAGCCCTGTCAGAATTTCCTTTCAAACTCGTCTGATCGGGTCGAGTCTCATCACGCTGTCACCCCAGCTCGCTTTTCATTAGTCTGCCTCTCTTTCTCTGCCTCACTCTCTCTCTCTCTCTATCTGTCTCTATTCGCCTAGCCAAGCAGAAGAACTCAAACACATGCGCAAATTAAATCGACATCCAAACTCACTCTCATATACAAAGCAATTTAAATGATATTCATTAGAGCGATGACAAGTCCTGATGAGGCTTCCAGGAGGAGAGACTCCTTCAGCGCTTTCTCCGACTCCGTTTCATGCTCACTGATGCATGATGCCCGTCGCCATACCATCACTTAAAATACAGAGAGAAGAGAAAGACTGAAAACGAAAGAAAACACATATTCCACAACACTGTGGGCTTGTCTCAAAACAGCTCACCCCGTCCCTTCCTTTCCACATGAACATAAACACACTTACCAAGATCCCTTTCTGTATCTCTGTCTGGCTGTTTGCCTTTTGTGCCCTGTCCAAACATCTGACCTTTCTGCTGACAGATTAAACTTCAGTCTTTTTCCCCCTGAAAACACAGAAAAAGGAGAATTTCTGATGTTATTTTCTGCCTATTTTTGCATCTCTTTTTCTATCATTACTCTATTTATGTCCATGGCAATTAACTGCTGTCAGCTGCTCTTAATGTATTAAAAAGCCGAGCACTTTCTTTCCTTTTTTTATTCTACCCTTCATCCGGACGAGAGCCAATTAATTTGGGCTTTTCTCTCAGCCCCTAATTAACCCCTTCAGGACTGAGATGATGGCTAATGCCACTGATTGAGGCCAAGCCTGAAATTACCCAGAATTACCCGACTGCTGTGAGCTAGAAGGGAGATTACTGCACACCCATTGTTCTGAGAACCGCCATTCATTAGTTCGCTTACCCATAATTCATTAGGAGGAAAAGAACAAAATGGAGTCGATAATGTAGTGGTTTGTTAAAGATGTCTAACGTACATTTCTCTTACCCGCTCCTGTTCTTCTATCCTTCCTATCGTTGTCTGACTCAAAGCTTTGGCAGACAGGAGAGTCTGATGTTGTAATCAATATATGTGAGCTGACGTGAGTCTGGACATGCGTGTTAATTAAGCAGCTTGTGGGTGGAAATAATTTGAGTGTGATAATGAGTTTTGAGAGGGGACTCAAGAACAAGATAACTGTCGTTGGAAACCAGCCACTGATGTGCAGCACAGTCTGACAGGCCTGCCCAGACCATGCTGACAGACAGGTAGCAATCAACCAATAACAAACAGGATTTAGGTTAACCACTGTTCTTGCTGTTTCAGTGATTTAGATGTGTACCTGTTACATGACCCAGCATATCAAATCAAATGTCATAAGCTTAAATTGCATTAAAATATACATTTTTCTTATACTGTATTATTATACATTTAATTGTCATATAAGGTCATATATTATGACAAACATAATAATATTGTAATACTAGTTTTAGCATTACATGTAGTGTTTTTATTTTTCTCCAAATAAAATTTTTCTCATCATTTTCTCATTCCATTTTTCTCATCTGTATACATATGTCTTCTAATAAGAATTACTGATCTCTATTGTGAAGCGTGTACATAATTCTATCTGTAACACTGTAAACACAATTGTTTAGAAGAAAATGATGAGAAGAAAACACCTCCAGGGCTAAACACGGCCTCTGCCATTTCACAAAACACTCAACATAGTTTGGTTATGCTGACCTCTTAATTCTGTTATTCTATTAGAAATGGGGGGAAATTGAATTTGGGTGTGTGTGTGTGTGTGTGTTTATGGAGCAACACAAGGGGTGTTTCGGGTTAAATGGTGCTAAGCACTTTCCCTTATCGCTCTGTTTTGAAAGATTCACCTCTGACCTTTCTGAGGGGTTCCTCTTCAGCCTGAGCCCCAAGGAAACAAACCCTCCGACATCAGCTAGCCAAACAGTGACAATCACCTCACATCACTTCCCCGACTGCCCTCAAGCAACAGTCACAGAAGGATATATTCCTCTTTTTACCTTTCCCTTCCTTTTCTATCCTATCCCATCCTTTCCTATCCGAAATCAGTCACATAAATACCTAACTACGATCAGCAGTTTATTTCAAAATTAGGTAGAACAGAAATGTGTATGCATAGTTCTATTTAAAGAGGAATGAGGGAAAAGAGTAGATAAAATGTGATTTAAAAGAAACTATTACATCAAGAATATGAAACATTAGATGTCAAATGACACATTGTAAAAAGGGAAAGAAGAAAAATGAAAGCTTTGCATTGGTGTTGACACAGACCTAGAGGAATTCATACACACCTCATGCAGCACCTAACATGAGATCTGGAGCCATCTGGCACTCATGGCATCTTTATGGTGTATATTGTTCACTGCTTCCTGCCAGATAAAACATAGGACACAGCACTTTAATATTGTTTATATGGTATAAGGGGAAGATAGGATTATAGGTAATTAACATTTAAACATCCCTAATCACTACAAGCTAGTTTACCATGCTTAATAATTTACTTTCTTCACCAAAATCTGAAACTGATGCTTTAAAACTGAAAGCAAAATGCTTTCATGTAAATTTCTAAATGACTACTAGTATTTCATGTATTAAAAACATTTTATTTTAATACATAAAACACTGATTTGACACTGATTTTCTTGTGTTTTCCTTTTTTATTAACTGGCCAGTTCCCAAATAAGCAAGAAAATAAATTAAATAATGTCCTCACCTATTTGCAGAGTACCTGACTTCTCACTGCTCTCTATAGCATTAAACTGTTCGCTCCTGCTGAGAAATGCTGAGAGGTTGTGCATAGACTCTGTAGCCTGCTGTTCACCCCAAAGCTTAGGTCAAAGGCCAGGGGTGAGTGACAGGGCATGAGGGCATGTCAGGGCCATGTTTGTTTAACTCTTGAGAAGGGCAAAAAAATATTATATTAGTAACAATGATACATACATATACACACACACTTGCACACACACTGTCACACACAGACACACACACATGCATTTAGGTTCACTAGGTTTAGGTTAACATTTTTTAGGTTCAGTAAGGCATTATGCTTAATATAACAAAATAGAATTAAAATTAATCTATATCTAAATTTTTTTTATTATTATTATACAGGGCCTCTACAGCTGCTGACATTGTTTTCCTAAAATAAAAGAACTTTTAATTCTATGGCAGATATTATTTTATCACAAAAGAGGAATCAGAAAATGCAATCAATTTCTGTGAATAAATAAGGAAATACTATATAAAATTAAAACCAGATATATTTTTATTCTGACCCTCACAAGCTGTCTTTATACATACGAAGCTTTACATACCCTCTCATACCTGTGCATAACAATGTACATCTGCAGCTATCTGGCATCAACATATCACAAGCATCTGCAGCACAGCAACATTTAAAATGCATAATTTCAGTTTGTCTCTAGGGCATAGGTGCAGTGCAAACAGAAATAATGCTGTTTTGTAGGCAAATTAAAATGAATTAGTATATAAATGAAGTCATGGTGGTTGGCATCAGCAACTTCTAACTATCACAGACAGCTTTTATTGTGCTACATGCGCTAAAAGAATCACCCTCAGTGTCTTTTATAAGCCTTCTTTTTATAGTGGCTTTATCATTCATCTCTGTTGGTGGGCTTTAATGTCTGCCCTTGTGTGATGAATACTGGGGCGTGTGCATGTATCTGTATTGTAGCGACTAACTGCTTTTGTACTGTAGATAATTCTTTCCCTGGTGTGTTTGTCTCTTCATAGACGCATAGGCCAACGTGGGAACGCGAGGAGGTCGGGGTGGGAGTGTGTGCTCACTGAGACCTTATTACCTCTTCCTGCGTGGAGTGTGTTGTGTCTGGAGTGATTGGTGATCACATTTGTAATGGCACACTGCTGCACAATGCCATTATGCCCTTTGTCATCATAGTGAACCACTGACAGCCAACCGGCTCTCAAAGACAAGAGATATAAATGGCAAACACACACTCACATACACTCCACATGTATGTAAGGTGATTTTGCCACCGGACACTATGGGCGTGTGTTTAATGGTTTAAAGTAGGAATTAAAGTCTCTTCAACTCCTGGTTTCCTAAGCTGTGTGGCATATTGATTTCTTGTTGTACTAAGAACTATTCAAGCCCCATTTAAGATTTCTATCCTGCATGTAGCCGGGAGCACACAGAGGCCCGTAAATTAGGGAAATTGAACATTCATCACATGCATTATTTTAAGATACTTTGGGAAAGTGACAGCTTTAAGATCTATGACAGTGCATTACAAAACGTTACGACTCCTCCCTTTCCATCTTTCTCTCGCCTGCTTTCTCCTTCTCAGGGTAATGTTGGGGTCACTGCGACACGCCCATGATTTAAAGTTTTTTACCCTCTTTACCCTCTTTTTCCTCTATGCTTGTGGAGATCATTTGCGCGTGAGCATGCGATTGAGAGAATTTATAAGGTGCTCTAAATTAGCATTTGTAATGGGAGTGCTTCCAAGGTGAGACTGCAGATGGTGAGTGAATTACAGTGCATGTAAATTACACAGGTTAAGAGAGACAGCTTGCCTCAAAGGCGTCCGCAGACAAAGTGAAGCTTTAGGTCAGTGCAGCAGTGAATCAATCAAGCCCGACTGTTGCGAAGTGCAGCGCATGGATGCGCGTGTCGCCCGCATCATTGTAATTTGCTATGTGCAGGATGTGCCGCTGCCCGCTTTTTGTATAGGCCTCTTGAAAATTGTATGTGTGTGTTTGTGTGCGATAGCACAAACACTGATGCGTTTCCACCAGCGTGCGTAATCCGCAATTTTGTTTATCTGAGAAGTCCAGCAATACACAGAGTCCCTCAGAAGCTCAATGGCATTACAACGTGGCATTCATTTGTGTCGGAGAGCGTTTTGTGCGAGGGATGGTTTGAGAGTTTTTTAGAGTTTTAGACACTCTGGTCTTTTGTAACAGCGCAATAGAGATAAAGCCACGACTGTGTGGTTCAGCCCTGCACACGTAAACCTCTCATTCTGAGCTGATTATGTGTACAGACCAATTACGCTCCATACATCCTGGGAAATATACTCATTGTTGAGGTATTTAAGGCACAAAGCAATTATGGAGGCCTTTTCTACCCAAACACACCTTCTGCAGGGTTCTATTATGCTTGTGTGTGCTTGTTTACAATTTGTTTACTCCCTGTTGTAAACTGGGTCAAATTCAAAGCGCATCACAATCTCCAGACCGATATCAGTATTGGTGAGGCAAAACAAACATGGCCCTGACTAACAAAAACATCCTGTATGCAGATATCATTTACAGCCAGAACTTTAACTTTAAAAAGATGCCATTAGCATCAGGGTGGAGTTGGATATTGTTTATTTGCCTGTGGGAGTGTGTAGGCACTTCTTGATAGTTAAATGTCTTCGTGCATTCTTGTTTTCAACCTTAATAACCCTCAGTTCTGTGGCTCGCCTGACTGGAACGGAGGAGAGAAAATGGCTTTCTTACACTTCAATTTCTCGCATATTTTCTTTGCAACTAATGAGCACCTTAAATATGGCGGCAGACTTCAGGGAAGCTTGTGAAGGCTGACATTTTCACACACAGCAGCACCTTGTCACCACACATGATGTAGCCTCTACCTGGTTCCTGACGTCTCGGTGTGCGCGTGTAGGTGTGCATGCCGAACGCTTCCTGACAGATCTGACGAGGAACATATTCTGTAACTAAACACAGTAAACCATTTGAGAAAGTGTCCCACCATTATGAGATATATCTTATACATGCTTCTACTTTCACTGATCTATTTAAAGAGATTCCCTCACTCTCTCTCTTACTGTGAATCTATGTCTCTTCCCTTCTTTCACACACATAAACATCAAGCCAGGCATCTGCATGCGGTACCGTATGCCATTCAGATTTTTTTCCCCGCTATGTATGCTAAAGCAGAACTTTACAGTCAAACTATAAACATGGTTTTGTTGTCATCTTGCATGAGGCCCAAACAAATCTGTCTCTGCAAAATGGGATTCTGTGCTAATTACAACGGTGAAAATAGTGAAAAAGAGACAGTTAATGCCAGAGCAATTATCTGCTACATTCCATTGTAGAGGGAAAGCACAACGCTCTTCAGACTGGCTGATGGTTCCCTAGTTAAACCATATTAGGAGACATTGCGAGTTGATGTGTTACCAAGCAGGGAATTAGATTGTGATGGGACAGACCGGACTAAATATGACACAACTAAATTCTGGTGCATCAGATGTATACACTTCCTGTTCCCAACAACATAGGTCTGAATGTGTACACATGCACACTCACACAGATACATACACACGCCCGCACAGATGCGCGCACGCACACACGCGCACACACACACGTGCACACACACTCATGCGCACACACACATTTCATTCTTGTGTTGCTGTAGGGGCAGACCACCGGACCTTTCTTTAACACTTGTCGCCTCTATTTAACTGACACAAGTTAACTTTAATCTCCTCATTTTTTTATCCCCCCAGCACCCAACAGACTTGTGAGCCATGACACATCAAGTTATTGCAAAAAAACCCAAAACAATTTTCAATTTAATGCTGCAGTAGAAAAAAGGTTATATGAAGTCATATAATGAGTGCTTCATTGTCAACAACAACAAAAAGGAAACACGGCACAGAATGCATAACAGTGCCTGTGCTGTTAACATGCCAATATTTTACACATAAGATTTCCATTCACTGGCAGCTGTCAGTTACTTCAGTAAATTAACTGCCAAAATGTAGCAGAACTGTCAATTGGAGGTAAGGTAACCATGGTTACCTTTCATATCCCCAAAAATGATGAAGCTGCAGTGTGGGTCTATGGAGGAATAATTAGACAGAACAACAAAATAAAAGTTACCAATCAAAAAGGCATTCTACAATATGAAACAACAACCAAGAGTGTTTATAAATAAAAGGTTACATTGTGGACTTCCTCCTTACATTATAAAGTAGCATCTTTTTATACAACCATTTAAGTGAAATGATGGAACAAGTACTGTCTTGTACAAGAAGTTTAACCCTTTGAGCACGAGCTGGAAATAAAACTTTAGGGTGTTTTTCGTGATTTTTTTCCTCCCATTTTCATATCTTCTGATTAAATAACATTTATAAAACTATTGTGCAAAACAATTTCATTAATGTCTTCATATATTGTGCACCAGTAGATAGTCATACTCATCTTAAATTAAAAAATATAAAATGATGCATAATTTAGACAGAAATTAGTTTGTTTTTATGTACATATTTTTACACCAACCTGAATTCATAAAGGCCCCTGATTTGAGCAAACTAAAAGACTGCTTTTTTGGATTCACATATACTTCTGCACTGCAAACTGTCTGTGTATACAGGGTGGTCTATGTAACGATCTGGTTCTTTTCAGATGGTCAAAAAACCTAGAACTTGCCTGCTCAAATATATACATGAACTTGGCAATTTCCAATCTTTAATTTCTCTCTTTATGTATATTTTTATGTACTTTCTGGGGGTTGTAAATATAGAAGTATTTAGACGTACTCAGAGGGTTAAATTTTTTTCTGCTGACACCAGCATACTTATGTCACATAAAGGAAAGAAAAAAACAAGAGAGAAGGAAAGAGAGAAAGAAAAGCCCAGATTTAGTTATCAAATATTGAACTAAACCATTTCATTAAAGCATGCAGCTTACTGCATCTCAAAGATGCCAAAAACTCCAATTTACACAACTTTCAAATACATACAACTTCATTTTAGGTCTTTTTTAATTATACCTTCATATTTTACCAGTGACAAAAGCACCTCTTCACTCAACACTGCACAGTTAGAAAATTATCATTTGTTTTTCTCTGTTTTCTCTATTTTGAACTAAAAATGCAGAAAGTTAATGTCTCTAGGGTTGAATGAGTGTTCCCAGGAGGAAAACTCCAAATGATGTGCCAAAACTAAACAGTAGTTTTCTGGCATCTGTGTGCAGTTAGTTCTTCATTAGTTACTTTAAGTTCTTTTATTTTTTCCTTAAGAAATGTTAGTCAGAAGGATTGAAAAACAACACAGATAAAGAGATGAGAAACAGAGTTTTTGTCCTTGGCCATTGCTAAGGTTTCTCATGTTCACTAACATACATAAGATGGTCCTCAGGGGATTTGCCATGAGTCTTACTCAGATGAAGCTTGACAGCGTGCTTGCTGGCAAAAGTCCGATTACACAGTTTACACTGATATGAGGTGCCATTTGGCTCCTCATCTGGGGAAGGAGAAGGGGAGAGTGAATGAGGGCTTGGGTTTGGGATTGAATGGGCCAACGAATGTGGTTGGGATGAGAGCAGTTTCTCAGAGAGTGCCTTGGTGTGACGTGAGATCTGGCTAACAAGCTGCTCTCCAGATAACTTAGCCAGGTCTCTGAGCCGGAATCCCAGGTGTGACTCAAGATGACTGACATAGGTGGAGGGGGAACGGATCTGTGATGCACAGTCACTGCAGAAAAAGACAGGGTGGCCAGAATCAAGATTTTTCAAAAATTTTGTGCCACCTGTCCGCCTCAGCTGATATTTGACATTGGCCAGCCAGTGGCTGATGGTAGTCATTGAAAGACCAGTAAAGCGGGAAATATGCATGCGTTCCTGGGGACTGAGATCTGACATAATGTACTTGCCATCACCAGTTTGACGCAAACTAGAGGCAAACTGGGCCTGCAGGATGAGTAGATGTTGTGGGTTCCAGTTGGACTGCCTACCCTTTCGTTTCTGAGCAGGAGAGATCTCCTCTGATTCCTCAGGTGTTGATCCATCTATATCTGAACGCTCTGAGAGACTCGTTGGTGTGGAGGACTTGGACGCATGGCTCTCTGTGAGGTTGCGTAACATATCAGAGATATCAGACAGAGCGTTCTCACGCAGAGGTGAGTTGGACATGAAAGAAGCCACAGCAGATGAGGCTTTGGCCATGGTGATGGTTGATGCAGGTGAAATTGAGGTGGGAGTGGAAGTGGATGAGGACAGGGCCACAGATCCCAGGGAGTTGCTCTTTTCACTCTTGCCTTTGGTCAAATCGATAGGCTGGTCATTGTTGATGTGGTAAAAGTAGCGATCCAGATGCTCATTTGTTTTTTTGGTCTGTGAAGGAGTAGAAGCAGCTACAGCTGCTTTTTCTGCCAAACTGTTACTCATCTTAAACAGCATGCTCATGGGGTCAAGGGATGGCAGGGCAGGTTTTGCAGCTTTGCCAAGGTGGACATTCATGACAGACTGAAGCGCACTTAAAGGGTTAACAAATGGCTGCTCAGGCGGATGGTCAGTAATAATAGCAGTGCTGCTGCATAAAGTAGAAACAGGGGTTTTGACAGCATGGTCGGTGCCATTTTCCACAGACTCTTTAGTCAGTGTATCACCATTTGAGTCTTTGTGAATGTTTCCCCCACCATTGGTCTCAGGAGTTTTGGCTCCTCTTCTTTCCTTGGGAGACTCCCCTCTGGCAGATTCCCCTGCATCACTACTGCAAGGAGAGGGTGTGGTCCGTCTAAGTGGGGACGACCTAGTTCCAGGATCCCTCATCTTCTCCTCTACTTTGGCCACTTTTTCAGTTACTTTTTTGACAAGCTCCTCCATGGCATGAAAGTTGTTTTTAGGCAAAGGGGATGTTTGGCAACTAGGTGGAGAAATTAGTGGTTGGTTTTTGGTAGGAGATAAGATCTCTTCCCCAGAAAACATATATTTTAAAGGGGAACTTTTCCCAGAGTTGCGTAGGGAAAGTTTCATAATGTTTGGAAGCTGGTATGCAGCATGAATACTAGGGTAGCCTCCCCAGCTGGGTGTGCCATTCTGTGCTTTGTTGATGGCAGATGTTACTGTATTCTCTAGAGACTTCAAAATGTCAACCCCTCCCTTAGGGCTTTCTTCAAGATCTTCCTCTGTCAAGTATGGATATTTGGAAACTTCAAACTTCTCCTCAGTTTCACTTTCTGTTGCTTTCTTGTCTTTGCAATTATTTGACTCCTTGGTACATTCTACTTCTTTTTCCTCCTTTTTTATCTCCATGGGTGTGATTGCTGGGGAAATACTTGGGGGAGGAGGTGCAGGTGGTGGTGGGGAGAATGCAGTTGCAGCCAGTGGCACAGATTGTACTTTATCCTCAGTAGATATGGTGTTAGGAGTTGTTGTGGACATAGACTCCATAATAGGTTTGCCTTTCTTGATTGCAGAGTTGGTGACTTTGATGAAGTGTCCTGTGACCATCATATGAGCTGTAAGCTCCTGCAGTGTGTCATGTGAACTTCCACACTCCATACACTTCAGGATCTGGGATTTTCGTGATTCAAATTGCCATGCATAACTAGCACCATTTTGGTGCCCATATCGGTTGTTGGGTGTGATATAGGGATTGGGGGTCTTCTGAAGAAGGTCATTGGGGTCAGATAAGGAGGGCTTGGGTGTGCCACCATTAGAGTCTGGTGAGCTGGGGAGTTCTAGTTCAATTGGGGCTCTTTTACGAGTTGAGGAGATAATCTTGGCCGCCACAGGTGTAACAGGTTCCTTTAGAGGCACTTTCTGGTAGTGTTTTGTCTTGATCATGTGAACACTAAGATCCTGCAGTGACTCAAAGGAATGACCACAGTACATGCACTTAAGGACTTTCTGTGCATCCTCTTTCCCTTCCATTTCCAGCAGGGAACGCTTGCGGGGCTTTGACCAGCGCCTGGCACCTTCACTGTCTGTCTCGTGGTTGTCATCTCTATAGTGGCCTGTCTCGTTCATGTGGACGGTGAGCTCAACCAGAGTGTCATAAGCAGCGCTGCAGTCCTTGCAGCGGAACTTGCTTGCACCTGTGAAGATGGAGCCATAGAGTTTGGTGCTCTGTCGGTAAAGCTGCACAGTACTGAAGAGGTTTGGCTCAGATGCTGGATGCAGCAGTCTACCCTGGTTCTGTGAAACATTCTGCAAAGTCTTAGCCACAGCTGTCTGGTGCCAGTCATAACCACCACTTCCACAGCTACTGCTGCTGCTACTACTGCTGCTGCTACTACTGTGACTACGTGGGGGCTTTTCTGCTGGCTGCTGAGACATATTCAAGTTCAGTGATGACCAATAGGAGTTGGTCAGGAAGCTAGTGTAGATAGCTTTCATCTGCTCCAGGCTGTCTGGGCCTATTGGTGCAACCTCCTCACTGCTTGGCGTGGCTGTTGTCGTCGTCATCATCATCGATGAAGTTGAAGAAAGTGAAGTGAGAGGCTCCTTGGCTGAGATGTCCTCTTCATTCTTTACAGAGGCGCTCTCGAAGTCTGACATGCGGTCACTGGACTCACTGAGGTGCGACTCGCTGTCCATTTCATGGCTGGAGAAATCAGCAGGTGGAGAGTCATGGAAGCCTGCTCTGTCTTTAAGGAGTAAGTCCTTGTCCTGGCACATATACTTCATGGCAGGTTCCTCCTCCACAGCTGAATCCTCACCCTCCACATCCTCATCTAGCAAGGCAGCCTCCTTCAGCTCCTCTGGCACATATGCTGCAGGTAAAAAAAGAGAGAAAAAGAAAGAAAAGACATGTTATCACAGTGTCCAATTATGAAGATTTGACACACTGCATTCCTACTATGCCTCGAATAGTGGATAGACAGCTGATAGAAATGTCAGGCATTTCCTGCAGCACTGACAAACAAAACAATCAGTCAGACTTTTTTCATATCAAACTGCTGCAGTAATTCCTTCTCTACTTTGCTATTGCATTACATTGCCACATGGAATGAAGTTATGTTCCTCCCTTTCTTTGTTCTGAAAAGAGAGTGTGACAGAATGGGGGGGTTGGGGGTGTAAAAGAACGGAAAAAATGACTCTTCAAACCGAAGTTGCCACCTTATTCTTCTCAAGGGGCAACAGCTTGAAATTAAAACTAAATTTGAAATTAATGAAGCACATTCTGGAGGTGGCATTCGTTTCTGAAGTAATAAATTACTTGTATCAACCTCAGAGACAGCAGTTCCTGTCTGTCAATTAATATGTCTTACGCTTCTTCAGCAGCCCCTAATGCATTTCCAAACAGACACACTCGCCATTTAAATTAAGAAAGCATTCTCACTCATTACTCTGCAAAGGCTTGCCTGCTTGTAAATAAAAATGATTGTATGTACATTTCCGACATAAAACTCCCTGCACCAAACACATTTGCGTCAATTACGAAAGATTAGAAAGTTGAAAGTTATTATTTACAGTTTAGTCTGGAGAATCCAACTGCTGGGGAAACAAAGCCGTTATGTTATGCACAGTATGATGAAATAAGAAATGAGAATATATGCTTGATAACATACAGTGTAGCAGGAGAGAACAAGAAAGAGATGGAGAGAAAGAGAAAAGAAATATGCTGAAATGTTTCAGTGCGTTCCTGACTGCATCTTTTAATCATGCTTTTGACCAGGTATGTAAACATGAAAGAAAGAGGACAGTCCATTGGACACACTGGTGATCTGTGAATACATTCTATCATGTCTAAATACCACAAATGTCAAACTAGTCATGCTGCAACTTAAACACACAGCATATAGATTTAACCTAAGATAAAATATGTCAGCTTGTATGGAAGGATCAGCTGATAAAACACTTTACCTACTAGAAGACTACACAGTTTCCAAATAATGAACTACGGAACAACTTTATGAATTGAGAGTTTCGAAAAAAAGAAAAATATCTTAAAGAATTTTAGTCAAATTAAGCCATGAGGACAGATATTTTGTTACCCTGTAAGCAAAGAAACGGGCAAAGACACAAGTCGTTTTTAGTTTTCAGATGCAGACAACAGTTGCAAATAAATGTACCTTTTGGCTTTAGGCATCCTTATAATTTCTATTCAAATCACTTTTGAGGTTTTTTTTAATATTAATAATTATTATTAACAGATGAAAAACTGGAAATCATAAAACAATGTAATCGTATTTAGGAATTAATTCTGCTAGGCTAAAAAATGTATGTGTAAACTGTAAATATGCCATAGCTGTTTAATTTCTGATATACAAAAAGTAATTAAGAAATTGCATAAGCCTTCAAACAAAGGCCATTCAATAGTGACAGCGAAATTTTTTACAGCATTATTATTAGGATCCATCTTCTCACACACATCACAGCCAGTCTGTGAAATCAAATCGCCCCCTACACAAATCACAACCAACTGTGATCGTGCAGCACACACAAACTCACATGCACACACTCACACACACCATCTGTTCTGAATCAGCCAAAACGACAGCTGTTTAAGAGAACAATGCCTTCGTTCAGGAAGCAGGAGAAGCCGAGCTTTACATCAAGGCCAAATAGCAATGTAAAAACCTTGTTTCTTCAAATACATACCCTGACTTTAAATCTCCTTGCAATCATTACACACACACAAAGGTGGTAGCTGTACCATGAAATCTTTGGTTTCCAGTAAACCACTACATGTAAAAATGTAAGGTCAACCTTGAGCATAATTACACAAAATGATTAGCTGGTGATTAAAGTTAAAAGGAAGGGAGGGGTGCCGGGGAAAGAACAGGAAAGAAAAAGAGAGAGCGTTTGCTCATCATTAAAAGCCAACCTGTTTCTATGTAACCTTGACCTGAACTTGACTGTAAGTAGAGCACAGAGTTAGTACTGCTAGTGTGTAGGAGTTCACCCTACAGCAAATCTGAAGGTGATGTGTGTAAATGTTTTCTGTACGTGTGCATGTTCTGTTCAAAATTCATTTTCCATCACCAAACACAGAATTAGCCCTGCATGACAACACAACAATCAGCAGTTACCCCCCCCTTCTAAGGTAACCTGAGAGAGGTGGGGAAAGACGAGAAAAAAGCAGAGGCAGGGGCTAACAAGAGAGACCAGACAATCTGCAACACACATACACACACACAGTGTTGGTCCATGTCCTGGCTGTAATCCAGGTTCCCAAGCCCCCAGTGTACCCAGAGTCTGTGTGATCTGGCTGGGAACAATATTGAGATTTCATCCCTGGACCTTCTGAAGCCAGTGCTCTGGTCCAGACCAACCCACACCACACAGGTGCTGTTTTAATTAGAAAACAGGATGCTTGGATCCAACAGTGGTGGGGTGGGGGTAAAATGAGAATGACCTCCCAATGATCTGGCATTAGATTGGAAGAAAAGCTTGATCTAATTTACACTCAGACATCCAGGGAGATGACCAGCAGAGAATGCCGTTTTCCAAGGCAGTGGAGAGTGTAACCTTGCGAACTTGAATGCCGCCTGAGTCTCGACTATTAGAACACACAGTCAAATTATCAAAGAGTAAAAACCTTAATCTATATCAAAGTGATAAAACTAATCCTCAAGCTCTTTCATCAAAACAACAAGTGTGAATGTTATGCAAATATTGTTCCTTTTATTTATAAGTCACTTTGGATACAGCGTCTGCTAAATGTCTAAATGCAAATGTAAGTATGACTCAAATGCTTAAATGATTTTAAAAGGTAAAAAATATGCCTGCTATAAGCCACCCATAGCGCAGATTTTGTCTCTGAATGTGAAGGAAGAGCTTTGCTTTTTTCAGTGTTTTAAGGCCAATGTTGATATTAATATCTATAAAACACAGTGGCTGATATAATGCCAGTGCAATGCAACCGAATGTCATTTAGTCATGACACTTATTTTTGCAATACAGCCAGAAATTCACAAAAACATTTGAAAACATAAAACATGCTGTTAAATTTAAGAAGTGTTATAGGAATCAAATGGTCACAGCTATCAGTCTGTGCCAGTAATCAAAATATTGGCAGATGTCTTTATCGCTACACTGTTGTACTACAGAAAGAAAGCATTTACGTTTAAAGGAAAGAGAGATAATCGCTCAGCCTTCAGTTATCGTGGCGTTTGGTGTACATTTTTTCCTATACATGAAAAATGCAGAAGTACTATGTATGAACTGTGCAGACACTCCTCAGCTGCCGCCGCTTGCTCTTGTTTGCAATCAGCCTCACTTACACAGACAGCAGTTGAAGTCGGCAGGCCAGTCCAATACTTCTGGGTGTGCAGATGAGCTGGAGAGAGTGAAAGAGTGAGCAGTTGGTAATTAAAGCTGCTATATATAGCCCCTAAAGCTCACATTTATAATGGGAGGTATCTCTCTCTAATATGCCACTATCTGCAATGTGATATCATTAGGAAGAAAATGGTTTGTAGCCTTAAGCAGACAGGCTGTCTGTGTGCGGCTGGAGAATATGAGATAGCACCAATCCACTTCTCTTCTCCTCTTTCCTCTCCTCCTCCACCCTCGCTCCTTTCCTCACCTCCCCTCCATCTCCTCTCCTCGGCTATCATGACCCGTGTTAATGAAGTTAATTGAATCTGAGATCAATAATGCTTAATTATTGCAATTTGACATGCACAGACAAATTGGTGGGGAGGCCAGGCATGTACGTACGCAACCGTACAATGAGGGGATGTAGAGGAGATGTGTGTGTGCGTCTCTCACAGGGGTGGGTGAGAGGGCATGGATGGACATAGGAGACAGAGAGAAGGATGGTCCAAGCAGACAGGCGTGCCATTGATTCGAGAGAGACGCCCCATCGACCAGGCCTACTGACTGATGGAGGCCCTGCTCCAAGGCTAGCCAGAAAAAAAAGAGAGCTCACTAAGACCACTCTAGCCAGCCGTCCCTGCCCACAAATGGCACATTGAGATAGATTAGATGGACAGAGAAGTGTAACAGAGAGAGTTAGACCAAACGACAGACAGAAACAAGGGGCTTCTACCTATGGAATCGTTAATGTTTTGTTTAAAGACAGCTTGGATGTTACTTAGTGATAGTTACCATGGCTTTAACTGTAGTGAGTTTCGTGTCCCTGCACTGTTTCTGCAACCAAAAGAAAATCAGGTATTTTTGTAATTTATGATAACATTAAAGGAATATTTACACAAGATATTTACAACTTGAGGTCTACAGACAGCTGTGACTTTCAAAACAATGTTGACAGTTGCATATTTTAAACGCTGATTCGTGATGCTACACACATGCCTGCTGGGCCTCAACCACAAGTATATTACTGTGAACGCATTTTCCATTCGTTTTTACAAGCTGAGGGACGACTCAAATTATTGTCTGTGGTAATCGACAGCATGTCACAGATGCTGTACATAGACATTAAATTGTAAATTACCCAGAATCCTCCTTTAGGATAGGACCAATAAGAAGAAATTACAGGAGCTTAAAACCTTACACAATATTTGCTTATTTTGTTATAATAGTGAATGAAAATAAGAAGTAGTGAGAGAGAGAAAGAGAGAGAGAATGAGGTGGTTGTGGATTAAAGAAAAGGAACAGGCTGGAGGTGCCTCGATGCTGGCAGAACTGAGCGAGAGAGCTGGTAAACACAGACGCTAGCACGGCTAATCGCCCGCTCATGCCACTCAGCGGGAGAGCCCCTGACAGTGTGTGTATGTGTGTGTATGTTTACACAGCCCCGCTCTCCCCCCTCGCATGTGCACGGCAACCGGTAACCAGGCTTGAGAACAGAGCTTTCCCCCGCTGGCATAGCACCTTCACTGGAGTTAACACTCCTACACGGCATCAAGATTCGACAGGCTCGTACACACACATGAGCGCTCAGTCATACAAATGATCCTCTGTGCGACACAATAACGTACAAACAAAAAGTTGATTTATATTCAACAACAGGCTCTGTGCTGATGCAGGCATTTACAAACCCCTTGCTAAGGAAACAGAGGGGCTGATCACGTTGTTAACCTCAGATGTGAGCGCTTAGGCGAACTCAACGATCACTGATTGTTAAAATAACTAAAACACGAACTAAAATATCGTTTGATCATTGACTTCAATTATGTTTCATTCAGATGGTGACCAAAAAATGATCCTGTTGACAAAATGGTTTTGGAGCCACGTACTCTAGAGATACCTCCAATAAAAACCTTAGATGTACTTTTTGGATCTATTCCTTCAGATATTTGAACTGTGAGGTTAAAACAGCACAGCATGAACATTCTCTGGAGTGAAAACATGCTCCACCTCTTCCAAAACGCTATCAGTCATTAATGAACATCAGCGTCCGCCCAGAACGTCCCCAACAATTCTCGCCAACACATCTTCAGAAGGTTTGCCCACAAAGATCCTATCACCTGTCCATCTGTTTGTATGTCCTCTACTGATGTCCATAAGACAAATAATGCACTTCAGGAGGTCACTGAGTAATACAGATACGCACCAGACAAAGAAATTTGTAAATAAAAACAGAGATAAAACTATATATCAGCCAGGCCAATTAATCAAGCAATGTTTGGCCAATTTGAGATTTTTGGCATCAAATGATAAGCATCCTAATGATATGACAAAATACTTCCTTTAATTTTAGAATCAATTTTATTCAGAGATTTTAAACACTCTGTTTTCAATATTGTGTAAAATAAGCATCTGATTTAAGCTGATTTAAGCTGTTTGTGTACATCCCTTACTGGCCTATCAGTAAAACTATAAATATGTAAATTAAACCTGCCATAATTTCTTACCACATTAGATTTAGACTTTTCACTAAAGCATTACTTTCCCTCAGTAATGTACGAGTGTTACTAATGACAGTGAGAGTATAAAAATACTGGTAAACTTGGTCATATTTCTTAAAGAGATACTTCGGCTATGAGTAGCTAAAACATAACCACAATACATAAAGCTGATTTTAGATTCATATCATCTTTAAAAACACTAAAATACCTCAGATATCAACAGAACTCTATTCTAAAGCTGACTGTATTAGTTCTTTGACCTCCATTTCTAAATTTTACACTAAAACTTGACAGAATGAAGGACAGAAAGCTGTACCTGCAGCAGATGTTCCCTGTATGTAAAAGACTTAAATGAACTTGCTCACCTGTGAAAATTAGATCAGACATTAGATCAGATCAAAAATAGAAAGAAAAAAATGTCAAATTTTATCATGGGCAAGTTGTCAGTATGCTAAACATCTAAAAACTTACACCATTTATTAATTACAGTATTTGTTGTCCAAAATGATATATACCCATTTTGTTTTCATATGACTAATTAAAAAGAAATAATAATACAAAGCACTGGAAACTGCACTTCCATATAAATTCTAGTTAGTCATCAGTTTTGTGATGCGGATGCAGTCTTGTGTTTAACAGCCCTCGCAAACAATTATAAAACAGAGAAACAATCATCTCAACCAAACGACCCACCCGCCTGCCTTTGTTATTCAGATGCGCTGCACTTGGAGAAGTCACATTCCAAAAGCACAGGGCATCCAGAGGTCAGACACACACACTCATACAAACACAGGGAACTCCCGAGAGGCCAAAAGAGAGGCAGAGGGAGGAGTGATTGTCTTTGAATGAGTTTACATGTGTATCTTACTGATACCCCTCTCTGAATCTCTGTTCCTCTCTGTTCTCCTCTGTGAGTTGCTGTTCCTCTTCTACTTTCAGTATTCCCTCCCCATAACATCTCTGCCTCTTTCTCTCTCCCTCTGTCCCACTCAGAATCACGGGAGTGTGTCAGTCTCCCATTAGAGAGGGTTGCTGGGTAATGGGAGAGAACAGATCTGGCTTGCTGTGATCCCCAGGGCCTCGCTCGTCTCGGCTACCACACACACACAAAACACATATTAACAGCACAATATAAACACGTTATGTGTACGTGGCACAAAGAAAATATATATAAAGAAAAACAACATCAGACTGACAAAAAACAATGCAAATATGGAGAAACGCGTGCAAACAAGATAGAAAATAGACACGATCTCTGATTTAAAGCAAAAAGTCGCTCAGTCTTGTACCCAAGCCCTGAACTTGGCAGATACGTTAGGCAACAAAATAATAGGCATTTTCCAACCCATAATGCAGAGTGTTAGCCGGTGGCAGTCCACTGATTTAGGTACTACGTTGAGACGTCAATCTGAAAGCCTTGGAAAAGAGAGTGAGTAAGAGGGGGGGTTAGACACAGGGAATGAGTGGACCTGGAAAGCAAAGAGGAGAGGGAGATAGAAAGAGATGCTCCTAATGGGAGACATGTAGTCATCTAGTCGCTGGCTCTCTCCATTCAGCATGTCACAGGATATCCATTACCTGCCACTCTCCTCTGATCTCTTTGGACAGCTCTGATCAAAAGATGTCATTTGACCTACTCGCCCGCTCGTGCCGGCCCGCCGGGGTATGTGGCCCACGAGCAGCGGGCGATGAGGGGGGTGCCTCGCCCGTAAATAAAACGACATCATCGCTTCAGCGTCCCGTCATGTTCTCTGGCCGATTATGATAATAGTGGATCTGTCAGCACGTAAACGGACAGGGCAGCCGCAGCGCTAATACGCAGGATATAGCCTCTCTGCCTCTGCCTCCTTCTCTGCTGCTCCTCTCTTTATTGGGTCAGCTTTTCTACCTCTCTCTCTCTTTCTCCTCTCATTGGATGGCACCTGAGAAGCAAGCCCGGCTTGTTGTGGATGTCAGGGTTAATCTGTTAGCATCGAGCTGGGCCGCAGAGGCAAACAGAAGAGATTTGCCTTATTCTGATTTGGAAGCAGACAGGGCAGAGAGTGTAGATGAGCTGGGAGGGGACTGATTGTCTATGATACTGCTCACGCTGCGTTTGAGAGGTCTGCAGTCGAGCTGCGGGGCAGACGGGAAAACAGACACATAATCTAAACAAAACCAGACGCAGAAACAACACATCAGCACATGGACATATCATAGAAAATAAAGACACACACAGCGTAACATAAGACGACACGCAGTAAGGTGCTTTGGACTTAAAGGGGAAAACAGTAAAAGGCAGGGAAATGTGCAGGGTTTAGGGGGGAGAAAAACGGCACACAATAAAGCAAGAAAACAACACTGCTCCGAGGCAATTTAGACTGCAAAACACAAACCATTAAGTTTGTGCATTATCTTTTAATTTAATCTGGAATGATTTATAATCCATCACGCAAGGCTTCAACCATATCCAATTATTCTCTGTGCCTTGATTGACAACAAAGGTGATTTATTAAGCTAATAAAAAGTGATGTGCACCCAGCCCCCCTAACACACACACACTGCCCCCTCCCAACCTCTTTCAAAATAGCCAGTTTAAAGAGACACTGTTTACAGCACAGTAACCCTTCACTGTCGTCCTTAGGGCTGGGGTCAGGTGTGTTCTTTCAAATGCATTGGATAACACTGGGAGTTGTGTTGACAAAACAGATCTGAGATCTGTAGAGGGCAGACACAGTACTGCAGTGATGAAACTGATTCCCACAGCTGAAACACACTGTTTTTTCTAACACTGTCACAACTTAATTTCATCTTTCTTATAATACTGCAAATACACAGCACAGAAAATTAACTGTAGCCACATTCTTGTGACGCTAACATAGAGATGACCAGAGAAATTAATTAAAAAAAAAACTTACACAGTTACATCACTGGAGAAAAAGAGAGAAAGCAGGAGAGAGAGGGGCTGAAAAACAGGAGGAATGTTCTTAAGGTTTGGCAAGGAAAGTCAACAAAATGTCTTTGATTTGTTCATTTTGAATGTGTTGTGTTGTGTGTGTGTGTGTGTGTGTGTGTGTGTGTGTGTGTGTGTGTGTGTGTGTGTGTGTGACCATTGCAGCTGCTATGGGCTAATACTGCACTGAATCTCTGGATAATAATGAAAAGCAGAGGGCAGAAATTCTACACAGTTCAGATGCATATCAACAGAATGCTTTTCTTTAGGATGCATTTAAATAATATCAACAACAGGACTGGCCACATAATGAGCCTTGAACCCTGCGAGTCAAATGTGCCTCCTGCTAATTTTATATGTCCCCACAGCTACGAGGCTAGTTAATGTTCACACTGCTGTAAAAACCAACAGAAGAACCCATATGAGGTGTTTCACCTATTTTTACTGAAAATAAAAAAATTGGCTTGAGGCTATAGAATGTGTGTGTATAAATTCTTAAGTGTACAGTATAATGTCACGTGAACTGTCGATTATGTGTGTGTGTGTGTGTGTGTGTGTGTGCACATGTTCTGAACGGCTCATAAACCACAGGAGGACACATTAATGTCCACAATGTTCAGCCTGCCCTGGTAAACACACAACCCCCTCAACTAATGATGCAATAAGAAAACAAGCCATCACAGCCCTCCACAGAGAGACACACATATACACACATACACACACACACACACACACACACACACACCCTAACACACCCACTGTAGCTGACAACAGATTTAAGATCCTAATATCACATATTTAATAAGGGTGGGGAAATATGTTGGTGGTCTATTAAAGATATATTTGTCTCCCAAAAAAATCCCAGAACTCTGGAAAAACACAGACAAACTGAGAGAGAAGCAGAATGAAAATGTTGCAAATAGCACATTTTCCTCAGTGATTGTGTGAAACTGAGGTTTGAAACCTCATTTTATTTCTTACTGGCTTTCTTTTTTTTCCAGATAAGCAGACATGGCTCTGGCAGTACATTCTCTCAGCTCATAAAACCAGGGCCCAGGGCAGAGGACCCTGTTCTCTCTCTTTACAGGCTTCTACTGTTAACAAGGGAAAGGCTCTCCTTACAGCTGTCCTGCACTGCTGTGGACCTTTGCTTTCAGACGTTTAAAAATGTCGGCCGGCTACGCCAGGTCACTGTGATGCTATAAAGCCATTATTTCTCTATCTTTATCTTTTGCCCTTTTCTCTTGCTCTCTTTGTGTCAATTCTATATGTGTACAGTAAGCGAGAAAAATCTATATTATGCACCTATAGAAGAAAGCACAGGGTGGAGGGAAAAGGGTTTCACTTGTGTGCTACGTGCCGAAATGAAACACAATAGGATGTAAACAGGATGTGCAATTAAGACACCACCAGCCCAGACATTTGGACTGCTGTATGACATGAGACACACACACAGACAGAATGCATTGAGCGTTAGGTAATATCTAAATTATCTGGTTAATCTCATCAGGCTCTATCTATCTCATCCCATTTAATAAATGTATTTTTTTTATGTATTAATTAATTTAACATAAAATGCACGTATACACTTCAAATACTGTTAATAAAATTTAATTAAAGTAAATATTTTTATAATATCTAACTAATTATGCCAGTCCTCTTTCTTTTTTAATGCGAACAAAACAAAAACTGTATCTTGATGTGTTCACTACATAATAATAAAAAACACCTTAATATATAAATTATGATTTGTTCAAAAGTGCAATAAACTCTCTGAAATTTGGGTGCTATTTAAGTGCTTAGAAAAGTGCACCAAAGTGCTGCATATCAATCAAAAATCACAACTCTTCAATGAGGTTTGTTTTCCTCGGTGTCGCATTGCATCCTGCATATTTTCCCCTTAATTTGATATCTCAAAACCTGAGCTCTTATTTAGAATAAAACTGTGATTATTCTGTTTGTCTTTCTATGATTTATTGCATGACTGAAATTAAAATGCAACCCTAGATCTTTTAAAATGGCATTCGCTCTAAAAGGGCATTCGTTTACTTTGATATTGCATTACAGACAAGTTATTCCTAAAATCACAGTGAATGATGGATAGCTAGTGCTCCATAACCATCAACACCTCTTATGGAAGGTTGTGCTCTGATTGGTCAAGTTGTAGGGCCCTCTTACCCCCTCTGCCTTAAGTCCTGAGGCCGGAGGGCCACTGATCTGGGTTGGGAACTGATAGAGTATCAATTTCAAAGGCCTGGTCTGTTCCACGGCTCCAAGAAAGGGGGATATGAAATATAGCAGGAAGAGGGACGCCACATTTAATTATCTCATTATCACACAATGGCAAATGAACACAAATGCAGCAGACTAAAGAGAGTGATCCCTGAAACTTTGAGCAATAAAACAGCCTGTGTGTGAGTGTGTGTGTTTAGAAAAGCATGTCAAAGCTCAAAGAACTAACGGCTCATGTTTAGATGTTTAGATGTACAAGCTCTTTTAAACTGCCATTTAAACACACACAAACACACACACACACACACACACACACCCTCAGGGCTTATGCTTGGGAAGATCATTAACCTCTCCGTACCCAATTAAAGTGAGAGTTTGTGCGAGTCTGTGTGTGTGTGTGTAAATGTTTGCCTTCATATGTGTGTGTGAAATATTGCATCTTTTCCACTGAGTGTTCTTGATGGGAATGTTTTGTAAATTAATCACACAGTGGATGAAATGTGCACAAACACACACACACACACACACACACACACAAAGGCTAATCAGTGTGTCTGTTGTAAGTGCAGTAAGGATGAGGAAGAGTTACCACCTAGCATTGTGTTCGCAGGATGGAACTCCACAGGGGAGTGCAGAGAACTACGCCACGGCCATGAACCTCACAAAACCACCACAATACAATCAATACCACACACATACTCTGCACACAACTCACGGCTGCAAACAAAATCCATGGTTCCTGAAGTAACCTACACACATTCCTGCATACTATTAAAGGCTACAATGAACTACACTCACCTCAACCATACAAAAAAACCTGTCTACTTGATTTTTTATACCGGAGCTACGAAACATACAACCCCCCTCTATTGACCACAATCGTCCAATTGCAACACTTTGCACATATACACACACAGACGGATGTTTCTAGCTGCTGTTATTTTTGACATTCTGCCGTAAGCCTTTCATTTAAGATGGTCAGTCAAATCAAAACTATTTCAGCTTTCAGATATTTTACAAAAAGCTCTTTTTGAACCTCATGATTACATTTTATGTAAATATCCCCTGAAAGCATGTCCAATCAGGTGATGTGATCACCATCATACAATCCTAATAACCGAGGGCATTTTTAGGATCGTTTTGTCATCCATTTATTCAGGCAACCCAGACTGGATGATTTTGAAAATGTCGTTTTTCACCCTGCCTCTCATTTGTCTAACGAGATGATGAAAAACTGTAAATGTCACAGATGTTCTAAAACACCTGCTTTTGTGCTTGAAAAGAAAAAAAACTGTGATTATCAAGATTGCTCAGCTTAAGGCCAGTACAAATGATTAACAGGGTTTATAGTCACTTCAAATTCTTTTAATTTCGCTTTCACAATTTATGTGACAGAGGAGAGAAGATAGGAAATAATCGAGAAAAGGATCAAGACATGTTGCAAGCCAGACTCAAACTTGTGTCGTTTACACAACAGTACAATTATACATGTCTGCCACAGCTTTGTATTATCTAATACATTATATTATATTAATCTTTGATGGGCTGGTTGATTAATTAATTTTCATTCATATTTTTTGCCAATTGCAATCCAATGGTTAATAGGACGTAATGCATTCTTTAAAATCAACATTCATGTAAAAATGACTCCACCACTTTCAATCCTGTGAAAGACAAAACCTGCAAGACAAAGACAGACAGCACGAACACTCCCGTCTTCCTGAACAAATGTTTGTGAGAGTTTGTATGTATCAGGAAAGATGAAAAAAGACTCTGAAGTTTGCCAATTTTTGCTTGATACCATCTTCTCCCCAGTCTCATGTTTTTTCCACTACCACTTCTACACTCTCTCTTTTCTTGCAGCACCTCCAAACAATAAATAAAGCATGTGTGTGCGAGTTTGTGTGTGTGTATGCGCAGTCTCTGTTGATAATCCTCCAGAGCTGGAGCTTATCTGCATTGTAGAGAGGTGCGAGGCAGACAGTCCCTATCGCAGGTATTAATGTAGCGCAGTTCCCTGTGTCACGATGGAGAGATAAGCAAACACACTGCCACAGCAGTCCCCCACACTCCAAACACACACAAAACACACACACACATCCACAAAACACACAGGCATAACAGATTGTTTTCCCCCCTTCAGCCTTCAATGGAAACAGAAACTACTAACAGAGGAATAGTGAAAAAATGAGAGCCCCTTTATGGTTGAATTTGAAACTTGTGTCCTGTAAAATGTAATACAAAATTAGTAATAATAATACTGCACACAAAAAAGAAACAACAAATAACGGTGGCGGGAAGCAAGCAGAGTGTGGTGTTTGTGTGTGGAGATGGTGAAGGAGTGGTTTGTGATGGCTGCTGGAGTGTGTATGGACACACTGGGACAGCTGCAGGTTCAGAGTCCTGACTTAACCGCTATACTTAAGTCCAGCATGAATAGAATTCAATTACAAATGAACGCTCACACATGCATGTGTGTGTGACACACTACGGTAAGGATACGCCTTTAGGATTGCCAGTGTCATACCATTTGTGGTTTTACACGCACAGCTGGGAGCACAGAGATGTTCTCTGGCATATAAACTTTCCCCCACTGAATTCCAGGGTTGGGTGACTGGATCGAGCCAGAGGAATTCATAAACAGTGAGGGCCTTATCAGCCGAGAGAGGGACATCCTGTCAAGCACACACCAGACGTGATGTGGACCGTGTCATCAAAAAGTGCCTCAAAAAAGCCACAGAAAAGAAGCAGGAGTGAATCACATTAGTCTTTTTTTAACTGCAGGAAGCAAAATTAAAGCACAGATGCATATATTTTACAATATCCATGTTTGAAACAAACATAGAAACAAAGAAATTGAGTGCAAAATAGCTACACAAATATTCAGGAATGTATGCTGTACAAATTATGGTACTGCTACTAGTAATTCAATTAAAACTATTACTAATATTCAAACTAATATATTAAGCTATGTTTGCACAATATAGGGAGGAGAACAAAAAGAAGATTGAGCAACAAAGCATTTTGAATCATTTGTAATAACTCAAAGATTTTTGGACACAGATGTTATTTTAATTTTTGTCATAATGTGTTTACCATCTGTAGCTCATTGATGTGATGGCAGGAGACTTCAAGCCCACATCTAAAAGCATGCAACTCAATGACTGAAAATACCACAGCTGCCCCCTAAAGCGATTTTTGGGGGGTAAGATCATATTAAGGGTCCAGTTCTAAACTGTTAATCACGTTTGGGTCATTTTAACTATTTTGTTTCTGAGGCATTGCTTTTAACATTAGTGGCAAAGGTTATTGTAATGTTTATAGGAGCTGTGGAGTTCAGTGTATAACTAGCAGCTTCAGGGACTGACCCAGAACCAGGTCAATATATAACCTCACAGTGGCTCAATAAATCACTTAAATCCATGTTTGACATAACTGCAACCACGAAAAGAGATTATGCTGATAAGCCATTTAGCTACACATTTACTGAGAGCCACCGACCAATCCTACAATTGATTATGTACCAAGAGCAGAGCAGGGATGCCACAAAATGTTTTAACGCATGGCAATTTGCCCTAACATAAAATAGCATTCAAAAACTAAATATAGGTTGGATGGATGGATGGATGGACAGATGAAAGAAAGAAAGAAAGAAAGAAAGAAAGAAAGAAAGAAAGAAAGAAAGAAAGAAAGAAAGAAAGAAAGGTTAACAACCACGTTACAAAAGGCGCCGGGAGTAATACAAGTTAGCAAAACAATTGTTTTGTATACGCCAAATTGTAAAACACCACCACGATACGACTTGAACAACACAACTAGCAACCGCCCTGTGAACAGAAGATTGTAACGTTCACACCGAGTTAAGAGCCTTGACATTTCCATCTCTGTAATTTCATCAGAAAGGTATGTTGAGGAGATTTCAGAGTAGTCGTGTCTATCTGAATCATATTTGTGGTGCGAGTCGACGCTAAAGAGTAAAGCTATTTTTTCTCCATTTGCAGAAAGGGCAAACCATGTCAGTGTGACGTCTATGAGTGTGTTTCACCGTGTTTTGACTGGACTCTCAGTCTGCACCTGTGTGAGAAGATTAGAGTCAGTCTTTTATCTGATAATGACTAACCAAACACTGCTTACAACATAAAGTATAAACGCTCACCCTCACGTATAAGCTAGCATGTGGGAAATGGCTGCATTAATGTTTTGACTGTATCTAAGAGAGGGTGTATAAAACATTAAATTACACAAGGCATTTTTTCAACATTTGCAATAAACATTAACAGGCATGAAACATTTAGGTAATGTTTTGGTTTGAGACCTGAGCGCATTGTTCTGGGCCTTATCTATGTGTGCAGAAGAAATGATGTAGAAAGAGCGAGAAAGAAAGAGAGAGACAGACAGACAGAGACAAAAAGAGAGAAAAAGACAAGCCCATGGGAGAGCTGCTGCTAGAGGCAACATGACCTCACATTACCTCAGAGACATGTAGGTGCAGGAGACACTGCTGTCTAACCAAGTGAATGGAGACACAGTCACAAAGACACACACGCCATGTTACTTAGTAGGGGTGGGGTCAATATTTCAAATTGTATTGATACTGTACAGTTTTCACACAGAAAAACCAACTATTTTTAATAAAATATTTTTAGGCACTGCACTGCACTGCAGCCTAGGGTCACACTCTCAATTATTTCCATTTCTATTAGACCGAAATCCAAACTCAAAATGTGCTAAAAATATAATTACAATAAGAGTAAAACCAGGAGGAAAGGAATAATACAAAATTACTACTTATTTGTTTAGTGTATGTTGACCCACAAACTGACACAATATTGTACTGGCATTTCCTTTCATTTTCCCACCCTGTTACACAACTCTTGGGAACTGTTTTTGATTGGTTAGCATGTAGCATTTTTTTAGTGACCGTTAAGCTGCACAACTGTCTGTTATTCCAGGCAACCAATTTCCTATCCAGCTGTGCTAGTTTCATGTCTCATGATCAGCAGCTTTTTAATCCATACAAACAGTAGATTAAACAACATTGCTAAGTTGCCTGTTTGAACCCCCTTTAATTATTGACATGGGCTTATCTGACAGCACAGGTGCCAGAGATAGAGCAGTATCCCAACAGAAGTATCCCAACACCCGGTCACTCACCGATCTGTGATGAGGAGCTGCCAGTCACTCACTGTACCTAAATAACAACCTCACCCTCACTCTTAGAATAACATTAGCCGCCTTAATAACAGTGTGTGTGTGTGTGTGTGTGTGCGCATTTCAACAGAGACATCTTAAGCTAGAGTAAAAGAAGGCACACTGTGTAGGCCTGAGGCTTTGTGGGAAAGTCTCAGCACGTACGCACACATACACACACACACACACACAGAGAAACACAGTCAGACACACAGGAGAGCTAGCGACATGGATTTGAAGAGGAACACTTTTAAGTACGCGTTTGTAGCATTTGCTCGTATCAGAGTGAGGTACTCAACCCTTTCATGCGGTTCCTCTCTCTCTCCTCACTTACTCTCATCTCCTCTGCCAGCCCTTTTATTATTTCTCTCCCCTCTCTTTTTCTCCTCCGATCTCTTTTTAATTAATTACAACCTGGTCTAGTGACGGAGAGAGTGAGCTTTATCTTCCTCTGCTTCACTCCCTCACTGTGCTGAGAGAGAGAGACAGTTAAAGAGAGAGAGAGAGGATATGCTACACGCCAGTGCTTTCCTTCCTTCCACTCTCTTCCTATCCCTCTTTTTTCTCTCTTCGCTCTCTTCTCAGGCAACCCTGAGCAAGTGCTAGCAAGGGTCATATCTTTTTAATTATCTTTCTTGCCTTTGATTAATTATTCCGTCTGACAATAGCGTGTTTCTAATGCTTTTCACCTGCCTGTCTTGATTGACAGTGCCTCTGTCTGAGTCAAAGCAAACAGCTGCTGCCATGATTGCCTAGCAACCAGGAGGTGATGGATGAGACCCAGAGATGGATGGCCACAATAAATCATGTCTCCTGCTATAAAACTGGAAAAAAGAGAAAGAGAGGGAAAGAGAGCTAGGGAGGGAGAAAGAGAGAGAGAGAGGGGTACTAGGAAGGGGAAGAAATAGAGCATAGGAAAACAAAACAACCTATTCTATCCATCCTGTACTTGTTTCCCCTCATGCCCCTATGTTTTTTTTACATACCCTCCCTCGTTCTCTCGCTGGAATAGGTTTGAACCCCTCTGAACAGCCTGACCTGAGCTTTCAACCCTCCTCAGAAGGTTACAGCTCCAAAGTGGGATTTCTACACGCAGAAGAAACCTATAGAGTTATATAGATTCTGACTGTTGAAATCTAGCGCTGACTGACTTTGTCATAGGGTGGGGCTTGTCATAAGTTGGGACACGTTCTAGGTGCTGGAAAAATCTAGAACAATGAATCCACATACACCCACTATGTCCAACAACAAGACTGCAGTGCATTACACAAAGCAAAATAATTCATCTAACCCATTGCAATGTGTCCAAGAATGTAATGCATCTTACGTCTTTGGTCATGTAGTCCCCAACCGCAACAATGGACAAATACATCAAGCATTGTTGAGCACTCAGCTGCCAGAGACGACAGGAATCTGACCAGCCCGTGAACTTTAGGCGCACAGCAGGAGCTCACCATTTTCTGAATTATCAGATGCTTTTATTGTATTATAGATTGTGATAATGTGAAAATATGATTTGTAAATGTGTGCCACAATTCACTTTATGCTCACTGAAAGGGATGGGGGAAAACATGACAGAAATGTTTTTATTAGCACATGTTGAACGCAGAGGATCACATGTGATTGGAGCGTTTTGAGATTCTTTTCTTTTTCTCCTTTCGTTAAAGGTCGGCTTCATTTCCTGCTAATGAAGCCCAGCTGTTCCCGCTCTTTTCGCGTCCATGACGACAATGGTCACTCATACTGAGGGGCTGTCAAAAAACTTTACGACCCCGATGAAAAACGTGTCAGTGAGGCAATGCAAGGGATAGAAAACAAAAACAAACCAAAAAACAGGGTTACCTAAGTTACGGGGCCACGTGATGACAAACAAAAACAATTTGAGTTTTGTTTTCAAGTACCGCCAGACCTTGTTTTATTTTTGCCCTTTCAGGCACAAAAAAATTGGGTAGGAGTGAGTGGGTGAAGGAGTGAGCAAAAGAGTGTGGCTCCTCTGGTATCTGGTAACGAACAGTGCAAGAGCTCGGCCCATCCATCAGAGGAAGCCCACGTCCTGCTCTGAGCTTGTTCCCCTTCTCTCTCTCTCTCTCTCTCTCTCTCTCTCTCTCTGAGCCCTGCTCAGGTTACAGCTTTACACGGCCAGTCTAAATAATATTCAAAATGATGAATGACATGGCCAGCCTCGTATCCATCATCAATTTCTTTTTTTAAGGAGCATCCATCTTCAGTAATGCTCCTTTGAATCATGGGAAAGTGAAAGAGCTCCGATTCACTCGTGCAGGCCCCTGGAGAGGCAGAAGGAGGGACAGAAGGAGGGAAAGAAGGAGGGTGAAGGACGGCAGATTTGGGTTCTGAGTGATACCTGACGGCTTGTCTTTCTGCACACAGAGGTGACATTTACTCTGATCAGAATGAAAGACGTGACAGGACACATGTAGCCAAGATCCAAAATTAACTTTATGCCAGTGGGAAGTGAATAAACATATTAATAAGAAACTTAATATCAAGTGGAAACTTAAATATCAGTGGAAAATTAAAGCTGCAATCCTTAACTTTGAGTGAAAATGAACAAAAATTATAGTTATTAAGGAAGTTATTGAGTTACAAAATAAACAGTTATTGTGCAAGTACTTGACAGAACAGTGTTCAACATGTTCTCCTAAGCTTACCCCTTCAAAACAGTAAGTTTATAATAATGATTTACAATTTGAGTAGTCTGGTAAAAGTTAGGGATTGCAGCTTTAACCATTTACAGTTTATAGAGGGTGGCTAATGTTACAAAATGCAGTTGTGACAGATTTTTTCTTTAGTAAACTGTTTGTACATTTTTTTACTTTAATCGCTCATGTCACTTACATCAGCAAAGGTCAGATTATCATTCCTAAATGTGATTTAAATCATATATTATGTTGCACTTCCTAATAAAGTTACCGTCCACTGCAAAGTTATTACATTATATCCCTGCCAAACCCAATTTTTACTTGTATTTGGCACAGTGTGAGTGTTAATTTTGGCTCTTTCCTGTAGCCTCTTTGCCTTATACTTACCTAAACAACTAAACCTTATTGCACATACTTCCTGTGTCAAGAACAAATAAATACATTAAAGATAAACTTTTCTAATTTAGTTATTAAAACAACACAAACGACACATGCACATACATAAACAGCATACATAATAAGCAATTGTGGGGAAATTGAGAGATCTGAGTGTTATTGTTACTGGAACTACTGGAGCCCCCCCCCAGACTGTTCTCCCCTCCCCTAGCAGTGCAGACCCCTCAGTGGCGTGGAGGCAGTGGCAATTCTCTGAGGGGGGGACAGCCCCTAACACTAGGCTCCTTGGCAAGGGCCGTTTGATAAATGACACATGTCATTCTGTCAGGAGAGAAGGGTGGGACCATGATATATGACCGTACTGAGAAGCTGGGGAAATCGACTGTTTGGCATAGAGCGCCTCTCTTTCCCTTTTTCTCTCTCTCTCGCTCTCTTTCTGTCCTGCTATCCGAGTTCAGGACACCACCGAAAAGGGCCGAAGTGTTGCGTCTGTGTGCGTGGGAGCCAAAGAACAGGCCGGTCCCTCTTTCATTCTCCTGTTCTCACCCACCCTCTACCATCCCATTTAAAAAAAGAAAGTAAGAAAAGGAAGAGGAAACAGGCCAACAAAAGAAAGAAAAGGAAAAAATACTTGTATGAGAAAGAAAAAGACAAGCGCTAAAAAACCTGGCTCAGAGTAGCGTGAGAGGGCAGTGGTATCAATCAAAGTCAACTTCAGCAACAACACAACTACCATTTCAAATAAAAGCTACATACGGTAGACAAATGACCTTAACACAGGACCGAAACCTGAAACGTTTCACCGACCGAAACACTGCTCATCCCGTTTCTTCTGTCGTCCCCCTTTACTGTAAATCCCTCCATCTTCTCTTTTTCCCTGCTCTATCTCATGCTCTTTTCTTTTTTAACACACTGGCTGTGGGGGCCTGACATCTGCAGAGTGCATTTAAAGAAAAAATGTGTCAAGGAAGCGTGATCCCCC
>JBAJNP010000289.1:7696-25836 GCA_036877545.1 Yasuhikotakia modesta
AAAAAAAAGCATAATGCACCCTAATCTGAGCAAGTGTCATCATGTGCACTTTATATTATAGAGCTGTCGCTCGAATTAAGCGCAACTTAAAAGACGCCTGTCCTCCACAATTACACTATCTGGCTCTTGAGCTCATTGTTTTGCATGCCTAAAGGGCAAACAAGACTCGGCTTTCGAAAAGAAAATCGAGTAAAAGCAGAGAGGAGGCGTTTCCTTAATTCCCTTTGTCTAAAACTGGATACCGGGAGTCAGGCAAGGCTCTATATCCGCCATGGCTGCGCTTTTTCTGTTAAATCCGACCGGGAAAAATAAGTACACTTCAGCCCCACTGCACGGATATTCTTCACATGGAGACAGACATGCAAGATGCTTTTTGAAAAAACAGATCAAATGAGATGTTTCTATACCTGGATGGGCTTTTCTTGTCGCCCATAATGGGAGAAACACCGTCTTCAAGAGGAGGGGGCTTCTGTAATTTACAGTGTGAGCTCCAGACAGAGCCGCTGCTGCTGTTATCGCACACTTGCACTCGCTGACCGCTGCAGCGCAAGGCGTCGGTCCGTCACGTGACCTTGTCTTTAACCAATCACAACACTCCCGCGTTTAAAAGTCAAAGATGTTTTATAAAGAAATGTGGTGGACATTCGGAATGACCGTGATTACTGTAGACGACATTCCTTCATTCAGTTTTAAAGAAAGAAAAAATAGTGACTACACTTATAAACACTATACTACAGAAATAAGCTGCTTATTTCTATTCTATTCTATTGTTTCTATGCAAATACATACGTTTTGTCTTTTGTGTAAATACTTTGTTGAAAATTGTGGGTTTTTATATAGATTTATTTACTAGCTCTGTAACAAGAACAAAATATGTGTGCATCAGAGGCTAATTTGTGCAGTGGTGGTCTAAGGAGTTGGGCTTGTAATCAGTAGGTTTCTGGTTCGATTCCAGTACTGGCAGGTAGCAGTTAAAGAGCAAGGTACTTTTCCCTGGGTGCTGCAGTGATGGCTGCCCACTGCTCTGGGTGTGTGTGTGTGTGTGTTCACGACTTAGTTAAATATAGAGGTCACATTTCAGTTAGGGGTAACCATAACTGACAAAAACATATCACTCACACATTCATTTTTAATGAATAACATTTCATTTAAAACAATTCAGGATTCAGATCACACTGTCAGTAATAAATGCAGTTATAGCTTCACTTTGCAGCCTGTGCTTTATTTGTGAACAGTTTTAAAAAGAATACAAACAATAGCTATTGGTCATATTGAAACTTGATGAAATGTAAAGATCATTTTTACAGACAGGAACAGTATTAGGAAAAGAATACTGGTAAATTGTCACTTTGGTGACATAAATTGTTTTGGTCATCGTTCATTGACTGCGTCCTTCTGGTTAGGGTTTAAAGTGTATGCTATAGCAGATGAGTTGTTACAGAATTACAGAATTAGACATTTGCCCACAATTACCATAATATAGCATAGTATTGCTCTATTATGTGGTTTTAATACATTTATTATTACAAATGTATCATGGCATGTGGTACTAAGTTACTGACACGTACAAGACTGATTGCAGAGGGCTTTAAATCACTGGGAGGCTGGCCAGCTAAACTTCATTGGAATGTGGTTTCTGATCCTACATAACTCTGTCTCACAATATCTCACAAACGCAATATGTGCACGTATATTTATAGGCAGATTAGGTACATTGGCATTTTGCCACCAGAAGTGCCAACTGTAATTGTGCCAGCGTGTTTTACGTGAGGCTTTTTGGCGCGTGCTCAACAGTGGCAGGTAGTGACGTCACAGTCGCCATATTAAAGATTGCTGCTGTTTTCTCTCCGTGTCGCTGTTGCCATCTTTCTGTTGCCAGCTGGACTCAGCGAGACCAGAGAGTAGCAAACATACCTCCATCATGGAAATCGACACACTTCTGGGAGCTTTCAGAGGTACCCCAATCAGCGTTTAATATATTTACAGAATAACTCAGTACGTTTAGTTAATGCGTTAGCCCGTAAGCTACGTTAGGTAATCAAACTAGCGGCAGATGCTAGCTGCTGATCCTGACGGGAATAGCTCGAAGCTCAGTAATAATTCTCATCGATTGGTTCTTTGCAGTACACAGAAAGTGTGTCTGAGTCCATCTCATAGATATACCGGATGGAGTAAATAAACTGCTCTTTTTCACAGTTATAGACTGAAAGCCGGTTAGCTATGAGCTACTGGGCTGTTACATTGCTCTCAGAGTGCATTGATTTAATCATTTGCGCTCTCAGACACTGTTTACTTGGATAACTTTACAGACAAGTAGGTTCGTGCTAGCCAAGTCAGCATAAAAGTTTGTTGGGCGCTTATTTGTGGGTTTATCATATTAGAAAGCAGCCAAAGTTACTGATGGCTGATGCTGTGAAACTGTTGTTAAATATTGTGTGCGAAATAAAGTATGATGTCAGAATGAATGGACTTAAAATTTAAGGTTATATCAATGATCAGGTGTCAAAACGTCATGTTTGTATCAGCATTGTTTACTGTGCTGTTCACTAGATTTTGAAAAGAAAGGAGAAAAGGAAACATGTCCAATTTTGGATCAATTTCTGTCTCATGTTGCCAGAACAGGAGAGACCATGTAAGTTCAACACTTGCAGATATATTTTGGTCTGTACACCTATACACTAAACTAAAACTTTATTCAATATTTAAATTATATTTAAAAAACTTGCTTTGAAAACAATTGTATTGTTTTACTGTAAGTGAAATGTTTTCATGCATCACAAATGAAAATAGATGGGAGTTTTGTTAATTTACTACAGAATTCATATTTAAATGTCATATTATTTACATCCATTCTACACCTTGCAGGATTCAATGGTCCCAGTTTAAAAGCTACTTCCTCTTCAAACTTGAGAAAGTGATGGATGATTTTAAAGCTTCATGTCCGGAGCAACGAGGACCTGCCAATCCAAACGTTGAGTACATTCCTTTTGAAGAGATGAAGCAGAGGATTCTCAAAATTGTCAGTGGATACAGCGGGTAAGTGACAAAACATTCAGTTATTTCAATGAGTGTGAAATGTGCTGAATTGTAAGAGAAATAATCTGTTTGGTGAGTTGAATGTGGATTTTATTTCCCAGGATTCCTTTCACAATTCAGCGTCTTTGTGAGCTTCTTACTGAGCCAAAAAGAAACTACACAGGAACAGACAAGTTCCTCAGGGGTGTGGAGAAGGTATGCTGTGCTCTTAATTTCGTAATTCGTCAGGTTTTACCTTCATTATTACTAGGGATTCACTAAAAATGCCTTAAAACGCCCACAGAGGAAAACTGAAAATCTTGGTGAAAAATGAGTAATGCTTAAACAGATAATAGAATCAGATGATAGATGGATTAGATAATAGAAGTGTTGACATGGATACTTTCCATGTGTGCCCTGTTTTTTTTTTCAGGTTTACTCAAATGTAAACTGATGAGATCTTGCTGAAATTTAAAAAATAATATTTTAAATATAGTTTATTATTGCATTTATCAGCACTGGTTTGCATATTGCTTTCTATACAGAATGACATTTGATCATTGGAAAAGATGTTTGGACCCCTAGATGTTATAGTAAAAATGCATCTTTTGTTTCAGAACGTGATGGTGGTCAGTTGTGTCTATCCTACCTCAGAGTGAGTTAAAGAGTTAAATCTCTTTTTATGCTGTTTGTTGTACCCTGTTATCCTGTTATGAGTGTGTGTTGTCTGTTCACACTGAACATCAGCTGGCATTATATGAAATGTGTTTAAAATCTGTCCTCAAGACTGTTATGCATCTTGTTTTTGAAGGAAAAAGGGTTGTGTAAACAGAATGAATGGGGTCATGTTCCCTGGCAACACTTCAGCTTTTCCTGATAGGTGAGTTTGTCATTTCAAGCACCATTATAAAGACTTTTAAATGGTGTCATAGGTCACTGACATTTTGAATTGAGTCCCTGAATGCCAGTTTAGAGCATAATGTTAAGAGACACTAGTGCATGGATGTAATTTAACTGTCGGGTAGATTGATGTGTCTGTGGTTATCTGTAACAGAAATGTGAATGGCCCAGGAACTCCCAGGCCACTGAACAGATCAAAACTCTCCCTGTCCAGCAGTGTAGCCACCAACGGCCTTCCCGACAGCACAGACAGTAAAGAACAAGCTTCTGATCAATCAGAGAGAAGAGTCAAGTAAGTCAAACAGAACTGTGCATGCAAAATCGGTTAAGTATGTACTGTGTGAACAGCACATTTCCATTCCAGTGCCAAGTTACAGCATTCACACTGTAATCATAAGTGCTGTCACATTCAGTTGCAAACCTGACAAAGATATATGAATAACCCTAAACTTTGTGTGTTTATCTTATTAGCGAGTCTTCAGCATCAGAAGCAGAAGTTTTGCACAGTGGTCCCGTGAAGAGTAAACGTTGTGAAGATGAGGATGTTACAAATGCTGAGACACACAAAGCAAAGAGGCTCAAGTATGATGAAGTTGATGATGACGATGATGATGGAATGGAGAAAGAGCAGGATGGAAAGAAGTCACCCTGCAGGTCGGTAGCAGAGAGCTCGTTGGATGTTCCTGAGTCCTCGTCAGACATCACTGCTGAGGTGAAGGACAATAAGTGTGATGAAGATCAAGGTACAAATCTATTTTCATAACCTTGCATTGTTGGCTGTTCTATAGTCACACCAGCAGTACTGTGATTGGTTTCAATGGGATGGTTTACCCAAAAATTAAAGTTGGGGACTGATGGTCTCAGTCACCATTCACTTTAATTATATGTAAGAATGCAATGTAAGTAAATGGGGACTGAGACTGTCTATGCCAAATAGTCTGGCTTTTTGTTAACTAAAGAAAGCAGTACCAGTTTGAAATAACGAAAGATGATGAGTAAGTGGTGCCACAATTTTTTTCTTTCCTTTAAGAGCATTCATTTGGAATAAACTGGATTTTACTTCAAATGTTCTATATGGACAGAGGTCATGCATTGTAAATTTGGCATCCATTTTATAATGTGCTGAATTATAGTGGTTTCATTAGGTTTCTCATTGTCAGAATCTAGTCAGAGTTTAACTGCTGGAATGAAGATGTTGTCAGATTATACTTACGGTGGAAAGGCTCTTGGATAACTGGATAATCTCATTTAGTTCAGTTGTTTGATCTGAATCAGATGGTGATTGCCTCAAAAGCATTTTTAATATTATGTAATATTGTTATGGTTCGGAACCACAATATGTTTGTATTATTAACACAAGTTGCACCATGTGTACTAGCGGCTGCTGTTTACCACTGTAGCTAGGTAATGATGACTCAGGAGAATAAGCCAAAAATGGAAAGCGCTGTTTGTTTTTTTTTTAACTCATTTTTTCCCTTTGGTATTTCTACCAAACCTAAACATGCATGAAGGCAGTTTCTGCAGAGGCGAGCAGGAATGAGTAATGCATTATACTATAATAGGCATATTATACATCATCAGTAGTGGTTCACTTCAGCAAATTAGACTTGATTTGCTTTAATTTCATACCCCAGTGCATGCTGGGAAGAACAGGCAGTACGAATCCAAGAGAACTGCACCTCATAATCTCAACTCTATGCTGGCTCTGGTTCAGTTCTGTCACACGTCATTTCGGTCATTCAGTTGGACACTGTTGCTGTGATTAGCCACAAGCTGGGAAATTGCTCTTTTAAACTTTCCTTTTGTGTGATTAAGTTTCTCTGGTGATGTTTCTGCAGAAGCAGTTAGATGAGTGGCAGCTGTTTTAAAAGATCATTACCGCCAGAATTGGTGGTAATATATTGAATAGTAGTGATGTCATGAAGCTGTAAAATGAAAGGAATGGAAGTACGGGAATTGCAGTGAACAGAAAATGTTAAAATTAACAATTGGCCTTGTATTTTATCATTTTTAAATAGCCACAATCTTCTTTGTTACAGCAGTGCACTCCTGCCATTCTCTTTCCAACTTTTTGAGCATTGTAGGAGTTTTGTGTGTGCTGGAAACTCATTTTCCAGCTGCTTATCCTTTACTGTCTGTGCAACAAAATAATAATAATATTTAGAGCCCAACAATAGCAAAGAAAAGCCTAATATTAAAAACTAGTCTAAGTCTTGAGACCTCAACGGTTATAGGATCAAGAGACTTAATTTATGTGTGTTTTAACATTTTACTGAAAGTGTATTTTAGTTGTTGCTGTTTAATGCCCTGGATTACTGAAAATCATCATAGATCTTGGTAAAGATGTAATTACATTTTTTACATTTTTAATGTATAAAGTCAGTAATGTTAATTTTTTTCTGTCATTCTAACTAGCTTGGTCATGTAACTGCTATGCTGATTTATTTATATCCTGTTTGCCCCTCAGCAGTTGTTGAAGATCTCACTGCATATATTACATCTTGTCTCCTGTCTCCACAGAACCCTCCAGCACACAGTCAGAATCTCTTGAAAATGGGGTTGAGAAATCTCCATCTGAAGCTTCGTCCAGCCCTTCCCACAGTGAGGACACAGGCAGTGAATTGGACCTTCCAGAGCAGCCAGGCAGTGAGGAGAGCACTGAGGCTGAGGAACCTGAGGAGAAGAATGACCCAGTAAGCAGTAGCAGTGGCGAAGAGGGAGTGTCCAGCGCTGAGACTCCATCTGCGTGCCCCAGCAGTTCCACAGAACTACCAGCAGAGGGCAGTAGCACTGCAGACATAATTTCAGACAGCTCAGAGACTGCAGAATACACCTTGGAACAGGAATGAAGATCGGCCCCATGTTATTCGTTTTTACACTGTACTGTACAAATCCCTGAATCACTTATCCTACAAAGTGAGCAGGTCTTTTACAAAAACTGGAGGGGATGTGTATCCTGATGGCGTCTAAAAAGATGTCTTATGACAGGTCTTCTCATGACCCTAATTTGGGCATCCCCTCATTATACAGGTTCGAAGAACATCTTCAAAATACTGGAAGGTCATCTTTTTGATTGTTTGAAGAAGCGTTTGCCATTGAATATCATGAGAGCCTTCTGTCCATGGGTGTCTGTAGTCCTATACTAATCACGAGCGCTCATCGACTCCATCAGCACATTCTAAAGCCATCAGGAAATTGCATCACTGTCTTTCCCGCTACTCTGGGATTGAAATGTGGCAAATTTTGGTTCGTGTGTTCGTGTGAGAGAAAGTGTGCATGTTTGTAGTTGTGGGGGAGTGTGTGTATTTTCATTAGTTTGTCCAGGTTGACATCAGTGAGACAGTCCCAGGATTCCCCGTCTAAACATTCCAGGAGAAACACCCTTTGCTCAGACTGCCTTTTGCATTCATGTCCCTGCTAGTTGCACAAAGTGCTCCATAGCAGCATTAGACAGATTGTTTTTTCTTTCTCTGAGTTTTTATTTTTAGAACCTTTTGATTTTAACTGCCTTCCCAGCATTTCACAGAAATGTATTTAATCCACTGGTGCTGGTAAATAGATTCTAAAATAGACTAATGTAATTTTCCTTGCATTAGATACTCTGTTGCTGTTGGTTGCAATGTTATGGTAATTTAATATAGTGAGCCTGTCTTTTAAAGCAAGACATAATGTGCTTAACCACTATTGAGCCATCCTTATTTTGTTATAAGCTTTTCATTTTCCTTTTCACCAAACAATGGCAAACAGTTGTATAAAGGCACTTTGTCAAAGCCAACTTTTAAACTGTACTTTTTCCACGCTTCCTACACCGCGTATACAGGCTGTCCTACCTGTACCTATTTCCACAGCTCTTTTTTGATATTTAGAATTTTTAAATTAAAGTAGATTTTGTAGATTGTAAAAAGTCTTCACTGCTTTTGTGAAAAGTGAAACTGTATGATTTCCATGTGAACTGAATGCTTGGGCTTTCAACAGTATTCCTGAAGAGCAATAAATGTTCACCTCAAAAGCAGCGATATGACCACTGGAGACATTTTTGAATTTCATCTGAATGAAACATGCTTGTGTGATGGTTGATATGAGTTTACACTTAAGACACAGATGCAATAAATGGTACATCTTGGAAAAACACATTTTGTACAAATAAGTGGTGTACGTTTAGTGGATCCCATGTATGATAGCCATGTTTAATACATGAGTAATATACAAGTAATACACTGCACTAATAATTTACTACAATTATAAGACTTGAAGTAAAAAGTATTTGGGAAAATGTGCACCCTTATTTTACTTTTATGTTCAAGAAAATATTTAAGTAGAAAGTGATTTTTTTTGGTGCAGCCTTCAGTTCTGTAAAGTCTGTCAGCAAAATGGTGAAAAAAAGAGATCTCCCTTTTCTTTAAATTCCTCATCCAAATGTGTGTAATGTATTAATGCTTTTATAACACTGAATTACCTTCCTCTTAAAATGAGGCACAATTTCCCACAGCAACCTACATTCAGATTTACACTGTAAACTATTAAGTGCTCTAAAACAAATTATCTCTTACACTGTGGTCACTGAAAGGAAGGAATTATATAGTCTTGTCCCGTCTGTTGACTTTGTTCCATGTGTCAGCAGCTCCTGAATGGTCATCCAGTTATCAAGAATCCTTTTATTCCTTTTCTTCATCATCTTTTTGTGACTTAGCTGGATAATATTTGGTGCCTTCTTGTTATTCATCGCCCCTGCATCCTCCTTGCTCTCCATGCGACCCTGCTTCATGCGTTCCCTCTGTTGACGCTGTTCCTTGGCCTTTGCTGCATGTTGTTTACGCTCCTCTTTGTTCCAATATCGACCCAGTTTTAGTTCGCTTGCTGCATCGTCATCAGTTGTCAGGCCGGAACGTTCTTCTTGGATGCGGAGTGCGCGCTCCTTCAGCAGCTCATCCCGATTGGGCCGTTTGGTGATGTATCGCGTTCCGTTGCTCCGTATCTTTACCTTCCACTCCATCTTGGGTTTTGAGTCAGATGGGTAAGTCCCTGGGTTCTTGGAGAGACTGACCAAGCTGATTTGACTTTGGGCATACTCAACAGCTGACTTTTGTTGGATAAGGTGCATGTAGCTTTGGTAATGCTGCGCGTGGGCTGGGATGTAGGCGTGCTTGTATGGGGACTGACTTTTCCCTGGGTTCTTCCTCCCACTCTGCTTTGTTTTTTCCACATTCACACTCTCTGAATTCCCTGGAGAAAAGGGACTTTTGGTGGGGCTGGTCTCCTGAATAGGAGAAAGAGGTTGCTTAGAGCATGCAGTTGTTAAATTGTGAGTGTTGAATGTGAAATGTGTGGGAGAACTTCTGCTTTTGTCTTCTTTAACCATGTTCTGTAAGTCATGAGAAAGCTCCACAGCAGGGGGTATACTCCAGCAGCTCTCTCCAGTGTTATAGGCGCTAGAACTTTCCTTGTCCATTTGCTTGTTGATAAGGTCCTTAGGGACTTTTTCAACACTTTTTTGCTCAGTGAGGTGCTTGGTACCAACATTGTTGTTGGGTTGTTTACGCTCTCCTGTTTGAAGTCTATGTGCTTGTATAATGCTTAGACACTCAAGCTCAATGTTCAGCAGTTCTTCATTAAGTATCTGAACATCCAGGTCATCACAGTCCAAACTAACTCTGTCTCCATATAGCCTGGCATCAGACTTCAGATTTTTACTAGGTCCATTACCCTTTACCATGCATTTCAATTCAAGCAGTTCCCTGAAGTGTTTGCATGCCATGCCAGGTATATCAAGGAAATTCCCACTATCTCCATTGTCAACAGACAGGAATGAGTCATTGCTTAGGTTCATGTCTTCACTTCCCATAGTGTCCTGGGTATAGTTGAACTTGTTGTTTTTGCCAGGAAGAGTGTGACAAACACAAGTCAGGTCATCCCCCAAGATCTCCTGCTCAGAACTTTCATCATTACGAGTGCTGTCATCTGTGCGGCCCACTCCGCTGTCTTTCTCAAGACGGTTGGACAGCATAGTTGCTGTATCAGTAGTTCCTCCATCGTCATCATGTCTGCTCTGTTAAAAGTCAGTAAGAATGAAAGCTTTAAACAAGTTACACTATTGCGATGAAGATGGTCTCTCTTAAGACTGTTGAACTGCTGAGGGTTTAATAATGACAGTCAAGGTTTATAATTAACCAATTTAAAGAATGTTCTTCTGTTCTGACAGAAACCAAGTGTAAAAACAACTGGCAACTTACAACCATGAAAGCTTTTTTTAAATTTAACTAGTTACTAGTAAAGTCAAAGATCAAATTGGCTGCAGCATACTTGGGAATAGGCTATAAAAAGAACTGGGAGGGCAGAGAGGTGGCTAGCCAATTAGATGTAACCAAGCAATTTAAACATTGTGTACTTGCCTCCTCCTGCATTGTTTCAGTGAACTCCATAGCCTGATGATGTTCCAGCAAATCCATGTACAAGTCATTTAAGAAGTTTTTTTTGTCCTCCTCCAACCAGAAATCACCCTGAAAACAATGGAAATCCAAATGGAACTTAATTTCTTACACTAGCTGAAATGGTTTAGAATCGTGTGAGGTCACAGAACAGTAGGCAGACCTGACTTTCTGGTCGAGCCAACAGGAAGGTCACAGTTTTGCTCCCTGTCTCTCTTAGAAGTGCCATTGCCTCCTCATGGCTCTGGATATCCACACCATTAATCTTCAACAAGAAAAAACTAAATTATTTTTGGTCCGTTGGTTATAATATAATAAAACACACACATTAATATACCTGAATAATCCGGTCTCCTTCCTGGATTCTGCCATCTTTAGCAGCAACACCTTCTGGATCAATCTAAGCAAGGTAAGAACAATGTATTTGACCAGTGAGGACAATGAAATAACTGAAGCTTCTTATACAAGCTTATATGAGTATCCAAAAGCTCAGCTGGTACTGTATGACACTTACAATTTGTTCACTGTGGGTTTGAGGGAAAATACATATAATGAAAATGTTGATTCAATGCATTGTAAGTTGCTTTACAGAAAAGCGTCTGCCAAATGACTGTGTAAATAAGTAAATCCAAAGTACTTAAGTATAATTCAATGGCGCTGCCAAAATTGTTTATACAATTACTGTCCAGAGAAATTTCTATCACCTCGCTAACAAAAACGCCAGTCTTTTTGTCCTCCAAGCAGCGTAACATTAGGCCAAGCTTATCCTGAGTGGAGCTCTGCAGAGAAACCTATAAAAACACAGGAAATTAAAATGCCAAAGATTTACTTAAAGGAGATGTGTGCTGAAAATATGTCATACACGAAGCCAGTTGGGGAGTTTATAGTAATTGGTGCACTTAAACGGATGAAGATTGATTCGCTTGTTAAATCCATGTGCAATTAAATTTGTCTCGCAAAATAATAGAGAGCATATAAAATTATAATAACCTCACGAGACAAGCAGATTGTCTTTAAACACCACTTAACCGAATGTAGGCAAACACAATACCTCATATTCAAATCCTCCACTTTTAATGTCTTTCTGTATGCCATCAAATAAGTCTGGTGAGGAAGGTGGGTCTTGTCTTGTCTCATGACAGCTACAATACAGATGAAAAATTAACATTAATTAAAGCGCCATTCATGCCATACTGATTTTAATAGAAAAATTAATCAAGCTTTATTATTCCACTGATGAAAAGGCTTGAAGGATGTAATGACTAGCACTTACTGTGAGGGTAAATAATAACTGTCCAGCACAGCCATACCCAAAGGCACAGAGGGAGAGGACAGCTGGGCCATAGCCTCAATGTGCTTCAGATATTTTAAAGTGATGTTGGTCTGAGTGCTGTTGTCCACCTCTTGGACTGATGCATGAATCTTGTGTGCCGTCCTGCGCAGTACCTGCACCTCAATGGGCTCTTTGGCTGTTTGAAAGGCTTCTACTGCTTGATCGTGGGTGGCTTGGAAAAGGTTTCTTCCATTTACCTACATAACATAAAAGATGTGATTTACTTGATGTAAAATGACCTGAAATCATTTAAGATTAAACAATGGGAAAGAAAACCATAGGATGCACTTTAAAATCTGGGAAAAACGATTCAGACAAAACAAATCAAAATGTGTTGTTTTGTATCAACATCCAAGCTTGAAATGCAGAAACTAATCATTTGTAGACTGAGTCCCTGGAATTGTGACAACCACTGTGTCTTTATGGTGCCATCAAAACATTCCTGTTTGTTTGGGAATCCTAACAAAGCAACACTGGATCCAATGGCGCACAGTAATTATTTTTGCAACTGTTGGCTAGTGATGCAGAATTCACATGCTTTAGCTGTAACCTTTACTCACTACAGTGCTACCAATTCTTCCATAATACTATAGTAATTACTTTTTTAAGTTGGGTTACTATTCTACATTCTTAATAAGTCTTTCCAACCCGGCATGCAGCGCCCCACGCAGCTCAATGCTAATTAATGTTTTGTTTAATTGATTCTCATTATCACATTCTTGTGTTCTGCATGAGCTTTCATTTCGGTAACCATTTTTCATCATAATACACTTTAAATTATAGCCTTCAACAGGCAAATTTTACATATTTCACTAATAATAATTTAAACATTAGCTTATGTAAATGTCTGTTATAAGAACTGCCATTACATTACAACATACCATTACCTCAGACACTCTAGATACATGTTATTTAATAAATTATTTTTAATAAACTTTATTTGGCTAAATCATGCCAACAAAGTCAGCCCCACTTTTGCAAGGGCACTGGCTCTATGTTTATTGCAGGAATCTAAGATTCACCATCATCTCACACAGTGTTTTCATTCAGTGATTAAAGCCCTACAGGGTCTGCAAGAGCCATTAAGATCTTTTATGACTAAGTCTATGTGCAGATGTGATGAAAGATCTTCATTTATCAAAGCACCATCACCTGTGATCTCACAGCATGTCCTGAGTGACCTCCACTCAATCTGCTGTCTGTTCTGGAATGTGGCAGTGACACACATGGAAGTCTGTCATTGTGCCCATTCATGCGTGAGCTGACAAACTGCTTTACATTCGCTCATCATCTCCTCTGCTATTACTCTTATGGCTCTGACACACACTCCACCTGTATATCTGAGTATAATTCACTGTGACATCTCAGCACTACAGACACCTATTACCATACAGTACAGTCAGAGGTATGTGCTATGTTGAGCAGCAACACTTCGTATAAACAATTCCTCTAAGATTAAACTGCTTGATCAAGGCAGTAAAGAAGAGAAATTGCATTTCTTAATTTAGCTTATTAGTAAAAAGTAGCATGTTATTCCAAATATTGTGTAATGTGTAACTATTGCGTGTTAAACCAAATGAACCAACATGCATAAAAAATATATGTAAATATTAGAAAAATAACAGCACACATGCAACAAATAATCAATGATGACAGATTTGTCAGCTTTTTTGTCTTATATTGATTAGCTGGTGCAGCTATAGTCAAATGTTTAATACATTTGGAAAGCTATTGTTTAATAAAATGCAAATATTTTGGCATCTCATGGGATAGAGTACAATAAAGTACCATACAGCATGGAGGTCAGTTGGAGTTTAAATTTTGGTTGGAGCAAATTAAACAGGTCTTGTGAGAATGCTTCTCTATATTAAACAAACCACAGACAAACAAATAAATACACTCATTTCGACAGGATCGCAAACATCACTCACTCATCTTCAACAGAGTGTGATCCTATCATGAGCCTGTCAAATGTACGCAGTCTCCAAAACACATTCTTTCCTCTGGCAAAATAACCTTTAGCAACCTTTCATTTGTTTATTGCATGCCAAAAAACTCCAGAGGCAAATTGTGCAGCCATAAAGCACTTGGAATTGCAATTTATTCAACTGTATGAATCAAATGATGATTATTTAATAAACACAATGCCACTTCAAATCTTAGAAATCTAAACTTAGTCTTTACTGGACAATGTTTGTTAATAAAGAATAACCAAACACCAGACAGCAGAGTTAACTGGACCACAATATAATCACCCTATGTTGCATTTCTTGTTTTACCTGACATATGCCTTGCAGTAGTCTGTAGTGTTCGCCTGACTGCTGTATAGTACAAAGACTGCAGCCCATGGTTGAAACACATCAGCAAATAAATACCAAATCAGCTGTGCAGAAGTTACAATAAATAAAACCATGGAAAGCAAAGAAAGCAAGGCCAGCTTCTCAGTATATAAACAGACTGAAACAGAACCTTACAACTCCAGTGAGTGTGTGTGTTTGTGTGTGTGTGTTTGTGTCTACAATCAATGCACATGTGACAGCATGTTTTCCCCTCCCATTCTGAGCTCCCTCTCTCTCTCTCATTAAATGTCTGTCTGTGTTTGTCTGGCTGTCTGTGTTTTAAATTGTTCTTTTTATTGTCATAACAATTCAACCCTGCAATCAACAATGAAGGATCATAACAACGGCATGTTCAGTGCAGGTAGAAGTACAACTTGATGTTGTACATGTTAATACACTCTTGGCCAGATCGCACTAAATATACCAAGTGAGGGGCATCACTAGTCTGTGATGCAATCTAGCCCGTTACAGAAAGGGTAAAGGTCACACAAAAACATGCGCCTATTCATTTTAACCTGCTGCATGCAAAAACTGAACTATAAAGGTGAAGTGTGTCATCTTTGTTATGATTTTAAATGCTTGCTTCTATCCTGAATAAATGTGCAGACAACTATAGTAAGCCTATGATGATATCAAACAATAAGGATTTACAGAGACACCCTAATTCTAAAAATGAGCAATAAGTGGGACAACAAAGGAAAAAGACAAGGGGGCTTCTAGGGTCCCAGTCAATCAAAGTGGTCCCAAATCAGATGGATCACCACCATTGATTAGTCCATTTAAAGCCCACTGGAGATGGCCTGCAAACATTTCCTGTCCGACAAACAGCATCTTTTAAATCTGACTCATGCCATTTCCTTACCCTGTTTCCCTCTCAGCATTCCTGTTCTCTCTCTGCTCTACTACAACAAAGGTCAAAAACAACAAAACTGAGGTTTGTTTGGTAGAGGAAAACTGAAAATCGTGGTAGATGCTTTCAATTCTAAGTGGCTTTCAGGAACACAGAACATGCAGACAAATGACACGTTCCTCATCCTTTTATATCGATTGCTGCGTATAGTATGTTTGGTGCAAAGGGATCATGTGTATATGTAAACACACCCCATGCTGAGACAGCACACGTCAAGAGCAGATGTATAAGGGCAAACTCAAATTCCCTGTCCTCTGATGTGTACTGATATCTGCATTATTAAGTGTATCCCCAGGGCATGTATTCACACACTGAGTATAATCCCTTTCCTTATATGACTTAGCGTTCCATTATGCTAATGAAAATCTCTGCTCAGGGTTGTGTTTTACTGAACTATATCTTTTGCGTAATATATACTAATACACTAAGTTTTTTTGTGCATTTTAACATCACCTTTATGGTTCTCTGATAGCAAGTAATTTTGTTGTTCCAAATCTGTATGACTGTCTTCAGTGGAACAGAAAGGTGATGATGTAGCGATGTTAGGGACTCACAACCAACATAAAAACAGGAAGCATAAAAATCCACAAGAAGAAATCAAGTCATATAGGTTTGGAATGAAGACAGAATTTAGATATTATGTATGACGTAATCCTTTAACGTAAAAGCACATATTATATAAATAGACATCTTATTCATCTCCGTATTTTGCAAAGATTCATCATTTATTTGGACATCTGTGCTGCAGCTCAATGTGATGCTATCTTCCATTTCTGTCTGTAAACTGAGAAGGTCTGATGAGTCAGCTGGGTGAGTCGCCTTCTGTACCGAGACTGTCAGACATTTCTGTTCCATTCTATTCTAATCCACCGCAACAGTGAAGTTTATTAAACAGCCCTTGATTGGTCAATCGAGGTATTCTGTGCTAGTATTATGACCGCCAAGCCGTTTATTTGATGGTTGCCATGACAACCACTCTCCTACACTGTGCTAGCATCACAGTTCACAGTCTTCTCATATAATCAAGTCATCTGAACTCAATACCCCATCTGAAATCCATATTTGATTTTCATGTATTTTCATGTATTATTCATTATCATGTGAAAATGCTGACACATAAAACAAGATACAGAATCATAAATACAGAATCGTAACATGATGTTAACATCTGATGAGAATCACACTGATACAGGAGCCGGAAACAGCAGCAGTGTCCAAGCAGATGTTTATTAGATTCTGACCTTGAAATCTGATTGGATGAGCTACATTCTGGAATGAGCACAGGTGTGGTTGTACATCTGTTAAATTTTAGCCTACATATCAGCTACAGTGTGGTTAATAAAAAGGTGTAAATAGTTTATTTTGATTTTATATTCATGTTTGTTTGTTCCATTTTGGTGCCAGTTACTGGTGTCATATTCCTATTGTAGCCATTAAATTGCTTAAAGCTGCTATACAGTAATTTCCCACATTTTGCTTCCTGGTAAAAATCACCTCAACACTCAGCCTATCAAGGTTTATTGCACAAATAAACATAACATAGTGCACATAAACACAATTATTATAATAACATACCACCAGTGGTTTCCACTCACACTCAGTGATTTCCACAGAAGGCAAACCTGTAAACTTGTTTTCAACATCTTGACATGAAAGTACTTGCCACAAATACGTCTTGCCGTGAACATTTTGAACAACTTGTACAAAAAACAACCATAAATAAATCCATCATACCTCAGGGGTCGGGGCTTCTGTTGCTTTTGAACACTGTACACTGAACACTGAACACATATGTTCCTAAGTAAAAAAAATACAAATATAATATAAAATATACTAGATATCTCAGATATGTTTTTAGAAATTGAAACCCATTTAAACACTGGTAGCCATTTTCAAAAAAAAATTTGCAGATCCATAAACAAATTTTCTATTTACTATGAGGATTATCGGAAACATTTCAGATCTGCAGAGTTTGACTTACAGTATCTAAAACAGAAAAGAACAGAATGAACGACTATTTATTTACAAAATAGGGATTGGGACCAAACCGCAACTGTCAATGGCAAAATAAAATAAGGTTTATTGTCTAACTAAATCTCTGCTAAGATTAGATAGTTACAATATTGCAATGCTCAAATGCTCAATTATATACAGGCACCACATCACAAGGTGTGGTGGTCATTGAAATGAGATGTTTTTGTGGCAGTAAATGTAATGACCACATGTACCAAGTATTTCATTAACAGAAACATACAGTTCAATCATCATAAGTGCAGGTAACCTGTAATATTAAGTATCCAGTGAGTCAGGGCATCTGGAGTTTTGAACCACCTATAACCTATTTTTAAAAGACCAATAACCATCATTCATTAGTGAGCTAATAACTGTGGAAGCTGGTGTGACATCAGCCTATTTGTTGATCATCCAGTTTCAACAGCATAATGTCCTGGCACATGCGAGTTCATCACCTGCTCACTAGCCAATCTGTTTTATCACTGATCCAAACTGACCTTTTGAAATACAACATCACCTACTTTGGTCAGAGACTGACCACATTGTTTAAATCCAGTACAACCTGTCTGTTAATCTCACTAGATATAAAACAGAATGTGTGTTGAAATGTATTCAATTGCCTGTCTTTTGACTACACTTTCACTTTAATACATTTCCCTCAATGCTCTAAAGCTTCAAAGGTATGGCAAACAACATGAATCTGGCATACAGGAAACTTTAAACAGAACACAGGAATTTATCCATTCTTGCCTCCATCCTTTTTCTGATGTTGTTTTTGTGTTGGACTAATAAACTTGTGTGTGTGTGTGTGTGTGTGTGTGTGTGTGTGTGTAACTGTTATTCACACTTATAGCCAATTTCTATATTCTTAATTTTGCCCAACCCTAGTCACAATAACAGGGTGGTATATATACATATATATGTATCACTGAAAATACTGCAGGGTTTGTGAACAAGTAAAAGAGAATCCAACTATAAAACTACATCTGAACATTCAGAAGCATCATTAAAATGAACCATATCAGAAATGAAACGGAATGACACATTACATGCACATCACATTTGTCGTGTCCCTCAACACTCTTGATTCATTACAGGAAAATGGCAGGAAGTGCATCTTACCTTTTGATCATGTTGATATGAACACACACATGGTAAATGTGGTGTAGTGAAGAGCTATGGGCTTTAAGAGGCACACACACACA